>JAKSZT010053762.1:4622382-4675305 GCA_026826555.1 Tolypeutes matacus | reverse complement strand
AAAAAAAAAAAAAAAAAAAAAAAAAAAAAAAAAAAAAAGAAACTACTGCCTACCACAAGATCTTGACGATGTTTCCTTATATTGTCTTAGTCTAGGAGTTTTATGGTTGTCACTTTTATGTTTGGATTCTTGATCCATTTTGAGTTAATTTTTGTATAAGGTGTTAGATAACAGTCCTCTTTCTTTTGGATATGGCTATCCAGTTCTTCCAGCACCATTTGTTGAAAAACATGGAGTTTTTTCTGTAATGAGTTCTTTGATGGAGGATTCTGGAAGTATTCTTGGCTTTTAATGTTGGTCTCTGGAGAGTGAGGGGCTTTCCTACAGTGTGTGCTTTGTAGAGTATGATAGGACACAGTTTTGTTTGGGCCTATGACTCGTGTCGCAAAGAGGCTAATATGTTATATTCCAAAAAGAGAAAAAAAATATGTCAAGGCTAACATCATGCTGGATACATAGGAAGAGATTTTAGGATTGTTAACAAGTACTAAACATAGACTTTGTCCTCAAGGAATTAATATTTAATAGAAGGAGCCAAGTAAGTGAATAATTGTTGAGTTTGGTAGGTCTTGTCAGATAGGTCTGTGTGAAATACCATTAACACCTAGAGAAGAAGCACCTACTTCTGCCAGGCAAGACCAGAAAGGTTTGGCAGAAAAGGACATGACCTGTGGAGATGACAGTGAGAGTGAATAATCTGCATTGGGGGGAGAAGGAGAAGGGACATGGTGGTGAGAATGAACATGGAACCTTGGGAGCGGGGGTGGGTAGGGATGTTATTGTCGTTGAGGGAAGATTCATTTCTTCTATCTCCTCTTTAACCCACAGCCCACATGCACATGCTCATACACACATACGCACACACCAGTGTCTAGATTAAATGAATTTAATGAATGTACATTGAGAAATTGCTACTCTTGTATTCTTCTATCAGTAAAGGGATTTCTTAGGTACTGAAAAGATTCCACTTTTGGAGGAAGCCAGAGTTGGTACTGGGTCTCTTTGAAGTTCTAAACACTCTGGAAATCTTGTTAATGCTGGAGGCTTAAACAAATTACCGGGTCCCCATCCTTAAAGCCTCTCTGTGTTAATCTCCTTTTGATGAGAAAATAATTGATTATCCTTGGAGATAATAATTCCTTGAGTTACTTATGGATAGCCCATCTACCCTGGGAGAACATTTGCAAATGCAATCTAATTATAAGCCTTACAACCTCCCACCAAGGAAGGAGGCAGGTATTATTACCTCCATGGCCACTTCCTCCTCCTGTTTTAACATATATCTCAAGCTGGGAGATGAAGCGACTTGCCTAAGTGTACTTTCGTTTGTCAGCAGTTAGAACAGGCCCAACTGGTATATAATAAATTCCAGCTATCTAATGATTTGATAATGTCATTTGTGAAGGTTCTTTAGACTTGTTAGAGATGGAACAAGAATTGATCCTTGGGGGTGAATGGCAACACCTAGTAAGTCTCCTAAAAGCCCAGTTATTTGGGTATATGTAGATGATTAATTTTCCCTTTATAGGTATCTTTCTTCTCTCTCCAAAACCATAGCCTTTGCCTGACCTTCCTGATTCTTTTTCTGGTCATATAACCCCTCTATCCTTTGGACACCCCATTCTGTGTCTTTCTGCTCTTGGTAATCAAGGCTGAGCACATGATTTAGGGATGCACACGTGACCCAGTCCAGGTCAATTGGAGAGGTCCCTGGGAATTTCTAATGAAAGACCTTCTCCTTCTTTTAGGAAGTGTAGATGAAACCTTGGGTGTGTGATGGTGTGTAAGGGGAAGGAGAGTAGAGGGAGGGAAGTATAGAAAGAGGACATAGAAACTTGCTAAGAAATTGTATGTAGTGAGTAAATTTTCCTAGTCCTTGCAAGTTCCACACATATACACTTAATTTTTTGGCTGGGTATTATTTTATGTTGAACATGCTCCGTGGAACTCTGAAGGCATCACCCTAGCATTCTGTAATGCATTCTCAGTAGTCCACTGAGGAATGCTTGGAGTCTCATTTCTTTTCTGGTGACTTGATTTTGTTCAGAGGTATTTTGAGATCATCTGTATAACCTTGATGTTCTGAAATTTCATGGTTATGTATTAGATGTACATGTTTTTGGTTCATTGTGCTGAGTGCTAGCTTTGGCTCTTTTTATATGGAGACCTGTGTATTTCAGTTTGGGAATGTTCTTTTGTATCTTTTAAAAGTAATCCCCAACCCCCACCCCCCTGCCCCAACTTTTTTCCTGCTGACCTCTCTGGAATCCCTGTGGATTAGTTAGCATATTTCCTGGACTGATCATCTTGGTTTCTTATCTCTCCATTTTCTTTACCTTTTTATTCTTCTTGCTCTCTAATTGTTCCTTTTTCACGGCATCCTGACCATTTTTTAAAAGAATGCAATTCTTTGTCCAATGTCTCCAAATATATATTTTTCTTTTGACTCCTGAATTATTTTTGTTTCTTTTAGAGTCATTTTTACTTTTTATCTTAGCATCTCTTTTTCATGTTGGGCTTTCTTCAGATGTCTGCTGGTTGGTTGATTCTTGGCGCAGGCAATTGCATACACTTAAGAGCCCTGTTTGCATGGGTGAATGATGGACTTCACTTTATTTTTATTTTTATTTTTTATTTTTATTTTTTTTTAAAGATTTTATTTATTTATTCATTTATCCCCCCCTTGCTGCTTGTGCTCGCTGGGTCAGCTAACCACGCCGCGCGGGCGGGCTTGCCTTCACCAGGAGGCCCCGGGAACCGAACCCGGGGCCTCCCATATGGTAAACGGGAGCCCTACTGATTGAGCCACAGCCGCTTCCCTGGACTTCACTTTAGGTTGAGTGTCAGGGTTGTTTTATTGGTGGCTGTGGGTGTCAAGATATAGAAGTCTGTTTTTGGGATAGTCAGTGTCAGTTATTTTGAATGACAGACACCCTCTTCCCTTCCCTCTCATTGAATTGGAAGAAAGAAAGGAAAGAAAGGACAAGCATTTTTAAACTGGTGCATGTAATAATTTGAGAAGCACTGCAATATATACCTTTTCCTCTTTTCTGCTGGCTCTTAAAATAGGAAAATTAACCAGTTACTTTCTTATAGGCACTTGGAAATTATTTTAAAAACATATACATTTCTACAACTTTGTCGAATGGATCCCGAGAGATACTGGAATTTCCATGTATACTTATTGCCAGATGTTTGCTACTTCTGATTTAATTGCCCTTTTTGTCCAATTAAAGTAGAAGTCTGCTTGCCCTCTGCTATTGGGACCAGTAGTAATTGGTTGGGCTAACTACAAAACATCTTTTAAAGTTGGGGAAGCATAATAAAATGATGCATCCATATTTTAACCATTTTATTTAATTTAAGTAATAGAAAAATCCACAGATTTGCTTAATCTTTGTTTATTAGATCCAGTTTTTTTTAGTGAGGGCCAACTGATCAGTGTGTGTCCAGTTGTCTTTCTTGTATAAACATGGTTTCCAGTTTTGGTTTCTGTAGAAGTGAAATGAAAACCGAAAGAATTGTGAAGTAGGCTGAGGTCAGATATTTTTATTATTTTCTCAGTCATTTGTAGTTTTATCTCCCACACTTCATTCCAACCTTTTGTTTCATTATACTGAGACTTTTCAAAGCAGTTAACTTCGTTTCCTGTGTGTTGGAAATAACCCTTCACACTCAAATATTCCATATTTCAATACTACTTATTTAAGTAATTTAATTAGTATAATAAGTGCAACTGGCATAAACAGATCTGGGAACAAATACAGTTGACTCCTGGAAAGTTTCTGACTCACTTCTTGGGAGCAGATGGTGAGGGGCAGGAGTGGCCCCTGCTTGCTAAAATTGATAGTTGTATTTTGCAGAGCTCATGAAAAACCTCACATCATAAGAGGACTTGGTTGAGTAGAAGGTGGTTAAGAGCCTTTTGCTGACGTAATTCTGCTCTGAACGAGCTCGAGTTTCCCACCATCAGAGTGGAAATGCAAGGGCCTTCTCTCTTCACCGGAGTGCAAACCCAAGTCTAATGCCTCCTTGAGGTCCTTTCTGGAAAGAGAGCTTTGTCTGCCCCCCTTCCATGTGGCTGTTCTCATTTTCCCATGCACTGACTTGATTTTCTGTGGCCGGAGACTAAATTACAGGCTGTAAGTCTTAGTCAAAGTCGAAGAAGACCCCCTTCCCCGCCAATCAGTTCAACAGGACCACAAAAGCTTTTAATGTACTCACTTAGATGATCTCCTTTATTTATATTTATCTCTGAGGAGAAGTGAAAGTTAATTTGTCAAAGGCAATTTATAGTCTGAATTTTCAGGGCAGGAAAAAATTCTCCTGAAGGCATGACTTTATGGAAGAATCTGGGTGCAGAATGTGGCTTTGGACTGTGGGATTCAGCTGCTCAGCACTGAATAAATAACAGTGCTGTTAATGGAGCAACATATACTGCCGGGCTGGGTCCAGTATGTTACTGTGGAGGGGGCCTGTGCCTCTGCCCTGGTTGAAATGCACTTCAGATATCCACAGGATTGCCACATAAGGACCCTATTGGGTCCTGTATTCCCTTTGATGGCATTTTAGTGCTCTTGCTGGAGAGGGCATCCGATGGTTGACGAGGCAGCTATGGTTGACGAGGCGGCTATAGTAAATAGACGGTAGTAAATGAGCCAACGTGTGCTTTACCTAAGTGGAAGACGATGGGTATCAGAGGAGGGAGGTATAAACCAACCTTTATGCTGCTCCATCTGGAGGAAAGAGCCAGACTCACTGGATCAGAGTATTGCTGCGCACCAGCCTCAGTCTGCAGCTGTCGGAATTGAATGAAAATATGATGATGATGATGCCAACATTAAAAAGTTGAGTCCCTGTGGATTCCATGAATTATAGAAGAACAATACTAAAGTCCTCCTACAGAGTCTAAAACTTAAGTCATGGTGCTGTCAAAGGGACAGTGGGCATGAGGACCTGGGTCGAGTTTTTTAGTTTCATGCAAAGTACCCCACGGTGCCTTTGCTCTCTCTCAACGTGAAAAGGACCACGCCAAGTCCTTTCTCTTGTGATCCCACCAAAGTGTGTTGTTACTTGGGCTGCAAGCCTCGCCTCCCTAATTTATATCGAAGACCTGATAAAGGAGTTTTTATTCTGCATATTTTTAACCTTCTAGGCCTGTCTCCTGAGTTACATAGTAAAACGTACACCCTGTGTTTTGGCAGTCGACAGTGCTGCCTGGTAAGCGATGTGTGGTCTGGGGTGATAGCTTAATGCATTGCCTTTTAAACACACCATTCCAACAACAGGAGTTGGAAAATACTGCCATGAAAGAAGAGTTAATTTACTAGTAACTCTACAAAAGTCTAGGTTGATAAAAATCTGGCCACAGATTTTTATTGTATTGTAAACGCTGCCCAATACCTTTTCAAGACTTAGCAGTAGGGAAGCGGCTGTGGCTCAATCAGTAGGGCTCCCGTTTACCATATGGGAGGCCCCGGGTTCGGTTCCCGGGGCCTCCTGGTGAAGGCAAGCCCGCCCGCACGGCGTGGTTAGCTGACCCAGCAAGCACAAGCAGCAAGGGGGGGAGAAATGAATAAATAAATAAAATCTTAAAAAAAAAAAAAAAAAAAAAAGACTTAGCAGTAGAGTATTTGACGGATAGTCATTGGATATGTTGGGAATCTTGGAAATTGCCAACATCTGTCAAGGAAGAACCGCAGTGTACCTTGGGTGGTGCACTTTTCCATGATTAAAATGGCAGGGTGGATCAACTGTGCCAACCTGAGGTTGTAAGTCAAAATACATTTATGTAAGAGGGACCATGGTCAGAAAACTAGGCATATACCATAGACTCTGTTTCAATATACTTTAAGGTGAGGAGCTCTTTTATGCTGTTTTCCAAAAAGCAAAATAAGACAGATGAGCAAATAGATAATGTAAAATTCTTTATTTAGATATGTTTATGGAAAAAATGAAATTCCCTACAGATCCATTTTGGTGGTCTGTTGTGATACACCAAAACAATAATTTATTATTATGTCTCCTGTGGGTTGACGAGGGTTCTTGCTTAGAGCCTATTATGTGACTGTGGTAAGATGGCGGCTGGTTCCAGAGTCATCTGAAGGCCTTATTGGACTGGATGCTCAAGATGGCACACTGACGTGGTCGGTAGTTGATGCTGATTGTTGGCTGGGAGCTCAGCCATACGTGGCCTCTTCACGTGGATTGGCCTTCTCACAGCACGCAACTCGGTTTTAAGAGGGACTCTCCCAAGAATGAGTGTTCTAAGGACAGAAAATGGAATCTGGCCAGATCCAGGTTTCATCCAGAAATGGCCGATGGTCACTTCTTCTGTATTCTTTGGGTCAGGTCAATCACAGGGCCCACCCCCATTCAAGAAGGTGGCAAAAGACCCCCAACTCATGAGGCTGGAAGGTCAATGTCACATGGTAGGAGAGCATGTTATATGGGAGATGTTGTCACCATCTTTGGAAAGTACAGCCTGCTACTAAATTCTAAAATCAAAATTAAATATAAAATTCCTTTGAAGTACACATATACACGTTTTTTAATATTACAGTGCATGAATGCATTCTTTCACTTTTCAGGTTAACCCCTTCATTTATTCAACAAACTTTTATCTAGTATATGCTATGGCCAATAAATGACAAGATGAGGAAGGATGATAGACAGTAAAAGATGCTGATAAGGGTATGGATGGAGGAAGACAAACACACAGAGTGATATACAGAGCAGCAGACAACTTCTCTACATGTGGAGCGACACCAACGCGTAAAGAAGAGAAAGCCAGACTCTCCCGAGGGGAGACAAGTAGAGGGAAGCTGCATGTTGGAGCTGTAGGAGTTATGATGGGACAGACCACTTCATGTCATACTTCCTCGACTCTTGAGAAAACGGCAGGCACTTGCCCCATGGGCCATGGACAAATAACCAAAGTTTTCTTTGGCCTGGAAAGTTTCTTCCCCTAAATTCTGGGTCTGTCTTTGGAAGGTGCTGCCGATTTTGGAGAGTAATTGCTTGATCCATAGAACAATGTTTTTAATATTGATGTTAACAGTTCTTTGCAGTTGTAATTTTACTTCACATGAATTCTGCTCATAACATTCCAGAAATGAAAGGATGAGCCTCTCTAGAGTTTTCCTGAAACTTTGAGTGTCATTACCATAGATATTTTCCCCAGGTGCATAAAATATTATACACGCTAGCTCAAGCTCTCCTTTAAAATCAATTCCATATCTATGACTTAGGGTCATTTGCAGGCTGCATGAAATAATGCAGTTCACATTTGTTGAAATATGAAGTTTTTTCTGTTTTGTTTTTTTTTTTATATCTGCAGTTTTAACATTTGTTTTATTCAACTGTAAAAAAAAAAAAAATCACTGTTGATCACGAATTGCTTTTGACATCATACAACTGTTTCATTCTTTTCCAAAAGCGATATGGGATGCTTGCTAAGGAATTTAAAGGCTAATGCTGGTCATACATGATAGACCATGAAAATAAACGAAAGTTAGTATCTATTTCTGCTTTCCTTTGTTAGATTGATGGATGGTGGAAGCCCTTGGTTTTCAAGGAGCTCCAGGGGAAGTTGATATCAAGAACAGGTTTCTCTCTCTCTTACTCTTTTTTATAAGAAAAGTTATAGTTTTACAGAAAATACAGAGTTCCCATATATCTCCTCTTATTATGAACACCTTGCATTAGTGTGGTACAATTGTTACAATTGATGAAAGAATATTATTGTGATTGTATTGTTAACTAGAGGAAATAGTTTACATTATTAGGGTTCACGATTTGTGTTGTACAGTCCTATGTTTTTATTTTAAAAATTTTTATTCTAGTAACATATATACAACCTAAAAATTCCATTTTTGACCACATTCAAATATATAATTAAGTGCTGTGAATTATGCACAGTGTGCTACCATCACCACTATGTGTTACCAAAACTTTTCCATCACCCCAAAGAGAAACTCTTAAGATGATATTTCTTGATCCTTATCCTCAGCCAAACTTGAGGTTCACCTAAGTTGCTGCATGTATCAGTTACCCACTGTAATTTTGGGTAACCTGCTTATACCTTCTTCTCTGTGTTTGAATTCCTTGGTTTTTAGAGTTTTTTCACAGATTTTGGTGTTCTGTTCTTTGGACAGTTTAAGTCAATCCAGAAAAATACCGTGTTTTCATATTTAAAACTAAATTATCAAGTTAATGACTTAGATCAGGGGTTGCCAATCCTTTCAGATAGCAAATATTTTAGGTTTTGCAGGCCATACAGTCTCTTTTGCAATTGCTTAATTCTTTGCCCTTGTTGAGTGCAAGCAGCCATAAATAATACATAATCAATAAGTTCTAATAAAACTTTATTGTGGACACTGGAATTTGAATTTTTTATAATTTTTATGTCATGAAACATTCTTCTTCTTTTGTTATTTTTCAACTGTTTAAAAATGTAAAAAGCATTCTTGACTCTCAGGATGTTCGAAAAAGGTGGCAGGGGGATGGATGCGGCTCAAATGGTTGGGTGTCCATCTCCCATATGGAGGGACATGGGTTCGATCCCCGGGACCTCCCGGTAAACAACAACAACAACAACAACAACAACAAAAAACAGGTGGCAGACTGTAATTGGCTTACAAGTCATAGGTTGCTCACTCCTAACTTACATTATTTCCAGACTCTTACAGGAATAGACATGAATTAACAAGATATTTGACTTAAGTTAGCTTTTATGACTGTTTAGGTGTTTTTCTCCTTAAGAAATTATTCCTGATGAAGATTTTTTTTTAAAGTTTATTTTTTAAATTAACACACATAAAACTGAGTTTTTTGTATATGGTTCTAGGAATTTTGACATATAGATTTGTTTAATACCACCAAAATCAGGATACAGGACAGTTTCTATCACCCTCCAAAAACTTCCTTGTTATACCTCTTTATAGTCATTCCTCCTTGTACTCATAAGCCTTGTCAACCACTGATCTGTGCTGTGTCCCTCTGGTTTTGTCTTTGAAGAAAGTCATATAGTAGAATCCTACAATATTTAACCTTCTGACCCAGGCTACTTTCTCTTAGCATAATCTTTTTGGGGTTCACCCAAGTTGTTGCGTGTGACAATAGCTTGTTCCTTTTGGCATTCCACTGTATATCTGTATGCAGCTGTAGCACAGTTTATTTATCTGTCCACATATTGGAAGACATTGGAGTTATTTCCAGTTATTGGCAATTATGAATAGAGCTGTTTTAATATCTGCATACAAGTTTTTGCGAGAACATAAATTTTCCTTTCTCTTGGTTAAATACATCGGAGTGGGAGTGCTGGGTGATACAAGTATATGTTTAACTTCAATATAAACTGCCAAACTATGTTACAGAATGCCTGTACAATTTTGCATTCCTGCCAGCAATGTATGAGAATTTCAATTCACAATTTTTTATTGTTCTTCCTTCATTCTTGATGATTCTGATTCTTTTTCGGGTATATTTCTTTTCTGTGTGAAGCACTTCCTTTAGCAATTCTTTTACTGTGAGTCTACTGACAATGAATTAATTCTATTTTTCTTTCTTTAGAGAATGTCACCTTTGTTCTTTAAGAATGTATTCACTGGGTACATAATTCTGGCTTAATAGGTGTTTCTTTCTGCACTTTAAATATGTTGTTCCACCATATTTATTCTGGCCTCCGTTGTTTTTTATAAGTCTGCAGTCGTTAAAATTGTCTTTGTCTATAAATAATTTGTTGGTTTTCTCTGATTGCTTTTAAGATTTTTTTCTTTGCTTTTAGTTTTCAGCAGTTTGACTATCATATTTTGGGCATGGATTTCTTTAGGTTATCTTTTTTTGAGATTTCACTGAGTTTCTTTAGTCTGGATTTTTATTTTTCACCACATTTGGGAAGTTCTATTATTTCTTCACCCTTACTCTTCTCCTTTTGGGACTCTGATAATACAAGTGTTGACCCATTTCATTTTGTCCCACAGATCTAGGAGGTGCGCTCATTGTTTTCTTCGTTTTTCCCTTTTTCGTAGCTATAATTTTTATTGATACCTGTTATCTCCACACTGATATTGATCCTGGCAATTGAGGTTTTCCTTTTAGTTGTGTTTTTTCTAAATTTTCCAGTTTTTTTCATTTTTTAAAATCTTCTATTTCATTACTGAGATGTTCTGTCTTCCTGTTTGTTTCCAAAATGTCTACCCTTACTTTTTTTCTTTTTTGGAGGTATTGGAGATTGAACCCAGGACATCACACATGAGAAGCATGCGCTCAACCACTGAGTGACATCCACTCCCCTACCCTTACTTTTTATAATAGTTGTTTTATGTAATTCCAACATCTGTGTTACCTTATTCTTAATTTCTGCTGACTTTTTTCCATGTGTGAAAAAAGTCTCCGATTCTTTGTATGTTGAATAATTTTGGGTTGTATCATGGCAATTTTAAATATTATACTTTGGTTATGAGACTGTTGTTTAACCCCTATGGGGCATGGTAGTGTTTCTGTTTTCATGGGCAATTGATCTGTTCTGAACAGCCTTCTGGAACTGAGGCTCCAATTTTGAAGACTTTGCTGTTTAGCTCCCTCCCACATGTGAAGGCACAGTGACCAGTCTGGGGCGTGGGTAGTATTCTCTTTTGCAGTTCTGTTCTCAACACCAATGCGTGCTGTTTAGGGTCAGATCCTCACATGCACAGCTTAGGGGTGGCTCCCAGAGTTTATCAACAACTTAAAACCTTCAGGGTTTCTTTCTCAAGCTTCTCCCTCTCTAGGCTCTCCCTGGTGCTTTAGCGTTCCCTGGGGGTATGTATCCTTTTGCTTTCCTCTGGCCCAAAATCTTAGGCCTTAATTTCCTTGTTTCCCGCTCTGAACTCACCTTGACCCTGCTTGAGTCCAGGGCCAAGCATTTGGAGGGCGGGGAGAGAGAGAGAGAGAGAGAGAGAGAGAGAGAGAAGTAATGGGGTTTGACCATCCTCTTGGAACCCCAGCTCCAACACTTTCACCGAAAGCCTTTTGTCCCTCATGCTTTCAAGCTCCTATGGCACCTCTTGCCACCTCTGCCACCACAGCACTGTGTGGGGGCTGGGGTAAAAGAGATTGAAGAAAAAATAGAAAAAGTAAAAGACTAAGGTTCCCCTTACTGAGTATTTTGCTTTTAAAGATTTATCCCACCAACCCCCCCCCGCCCCCCGCCCGTTGTTTTGCATTCACTGTCTGCTCTCTGTGTATTCTTCTGTGTCTGCTTGTCTTCTCTTTAGGTGGCACTGGGAACAAATCCTGGGACCTTCCAGAGTGGAGAGAGGTACTCAATCTCTCACGCCACCTCAGCTCTCTGGTCTGCTGTGTCTCTTATTTTCTCTCTTCTGTGTATCTTTCTGTTGTGTCATCTTGCTGTGCCACCTCTCTTTGTGGGCCAGCACTCTGCATGGGCCAGCTTGCTTTTCACCAGGAGGCCCCGGGAATCGAATCCTAGACCTCCTATATGGTAGATGGGAGCGCAATCACTTGAGCCACATCCGTTTCCCACTCACTGAGTATTAAGAGTCTTCTTTGCTGCTTTTCAAGCAGAGCTAGAAGGCATTCTTGGGGTTCTCTCTTCTGGGCTGATGCCCACTGTGAATTCAGGGCTGCATTGAGTTCACATCTGTGTATTTTAGAGGCATCCTCAAGTGATTGCTCCAATCCTTTTTTCCAAGTTTTAAAGCTTCAGTCTGTGAGAGATGAGGCAGAGAATGCTTACTCCATCTTTTCCAGAACCACAGTCCTCAAGGGGTTTTAATCCTAATAGATAACTTGCAAATTTTATTTTTCATTTTTCTTTAAAGCACAATAGCATCAATCCCGTTTTGAGGAGGATTTGCAAATTCCAGCTTGTTTAAAGATTCTATGTTTTTTTTCCAAGCCAGTCCATCTACATGGAGTAAAACCTAAAATGGTAGTGTTTTTTTTAGATTCCTTTGCTAATTCTGAACTTTTGAAGAAGATGGAGATATCTTCATCTGTGTATGATTAGCCATTAGCCTCACATGGCTATTAAGCATTTAAAATGTGGCCAGTGGGACTGAATAACTGAATTTTCAATCTTTTAAATGTATTTAATTTCAATTTCCATAGCTGGTTATGTGTCAGTGGCTCCCTTATTGGACAAGGAGCAAGGACAATCTACTGTAGTGACATACTCTTTCAAATGTGCAGCTAGCAGGCTTGGATTTGGGGGAAGGGGAAGCACATCTCTAGTGTTTGCCAGTTCTTGCTAAAATATTTAGCTGTGACTCTATCACTATAACACAACACTTAGCTGGAGTGTTTTCATTTAGGTAATTCAGGAAGTGGCTGTTTTTTCAATGTGTGCTTCTGAGTTTGGATAGTATCCCACATAGGGGTGGACCCTTTGCAGCAGTTTAAAGAAAATATCTTCTGTATTAAATTTTTTCAGGCATGGGGCAATATTGTAGATCTCTGGCAACTCTAGTTTTAACTGTTCCCCTTCTTTTAGAAATTTCCTTAAGCAGGTAGACGCAGCCTCCAAAGAAACCCCGAAAACCAAAACCACACAGTCTACCCTCTCCTAACTCCTCTTTTAAAATAAACATGTATTTTGGGCCCATATGTTGAACACAAAATATTATATTGCCCCTTGTCTAATTTCTTAAGGAACGACAAAAGGTTAATCTGCATAAGTGTATTCCTCTTTCCTGCTTAGAAGAACATATTTACCTAATTGCCATTGGTTATTTTGTGAGCTTTTAAAAATGCAATTACTCTCTCCCCTGCCCAGTTTTAACCCTACAGGAACAGTGTTTTGAAATCCTGATTTCTAAGGAGGGAAGTTAATCTTATTAAAGCCAAGTTATTTTTCAGTTAACTAAAAAAAAAAACGTTATCACAGTTGAGTCATTTGATTCCTGGAGTCTCTAATCCAGGGCCTGTTTTCTGAAGCAAGGTAAGTACCAGGAGATGTGAGGTGTCATTTTGAATCCAGTGAACAACCTGCTGCTTAAAGATGTGCAAATGGCCTATTTGCTTAAGAACAGCCAGTACCTTCATGTGGTTTTCCCCCTTTGTTGTCTTATGAAAGAACTGTCACAGATCTTTTAAGCTCTTTATTGCCATGTAGAATTACTATATTTGAAAACTATACTGAAAAGAAGTTTTAGCCTAAGCTTTTACTTCTGGGATTTTGTAGTTCACAGAGACCTCAGTCCAAGACTTTTCTATTAGAGGAAAGTAATTTTGCAGTGCACAAGAATTCCTGACTAGGGAAAACACTGTGGATGTTTTATTTCCCACTGAAAGAAGCCTGTCTGTTAAAGGGATGTGCATGAACATTATCTTCCTTACGATTTAAGTTACTCCCCTCTTCACCAGCCATCTCTGTGGTAGGTTGAATTTGTGCCTCAACAAACACATTCTTCATCTTAATTTGTGTCCTGTGGGTGTAAGCCCATTTATAAATAAGTCCTCTTGTGATATTGTTTTTAAAGTGTGGCCCAACTGAATTTGGTTGCATTTTAATCTAGATGACTGGAGAAGCCAGAAGTCACAGAAACCAGAAAGGAGAGTACATCCCCATATAATGGTGTTAGGGGATGGGTCTGGATTCTGGGCTTCTAGGTTCTTGTGCTTGTGTCGCATGAAAGAATTTAAGGACACGCCATAGGATAGGCAAGGGAATAAAGAGTTTATTAAGAAACAAAAAAAATTTAGAAAAGTACATGGACCAAGGCATGAACTGTGGGCATACTGTGGGGTGAGTTGCACGCATAGGTCCCCACATCAGGCCTTTTAATAGTCTTTCCTCTTCCCTCTTCATAATGTTGGGGTGGGACCCCAGCTGTTTGCTGTTCTCATTGGTTGCCCCACCTGTCATTTCTCAGGGGGCCAATGGTGAAGCCTTTTGAGGGTATCTGGTATGAGATTCTCATTGCAGGGATCTTGTGAGATTACTCAGGAGGTTTCTGGGTTGGGTCTTATGGCCATGTGGTTTGTTGGCCATGTTGTCTGTCAGCCGTGTTGTCTGCCAGCCGTGTTGTCTGCCAGCCTCAGCTGCCTTCCCCCCGCCTCAGTGGAAACCCAAGGAGCCCCAAGGATTGTCAGCAGCCAGCACCAGAGTGTTGTCGTCTTTCGGAGACAGCAAGCCTTGCCAATATCTTGATTTTGGACTTCTTCTAGCCTCAAAAACTGTGAGCCAATAAATTCCTGTTGGTTAAGTGAACCTATTGTGTCGACTTTGTGATAACGGCTGGGGCAAGCTAAGACCACCTCCCTTTCCAACTTCAGAGCAGGCAGAGGAAGATATAATGGGATATGTCACAGCATAAATAAAACATCCTGGGATATTTGAATTTACCAAGGTCTGATTTATCTGATACTTTTTCTGTGCTCAGTTGCGGTGAAATTGTATATCTTCTAAATAAACTGTTGCCTAAAATGAACATGCCCTGAAAACGCAGTCTTCATCGCCATTGGCATGCCCTTGAGAAGTGGGAAGCAGTAGATTCTTGGGACTTCTACTTGGAAGGAGAAACTGCATGAAGCGGCCTCTCGGGAGAGGAACCCAACTTCAGGCAGACTCTTTTGATTCATGGGATTGCACATGCTTTGATCTATTGTGGCGTTTCCCTGCAAACTTTGGCATGAGAACCACAGTGTCTGTAAGTCATAATTATGTTTGTAAATCAGACCATAATACTCTGTGCCTAGAGTGCTTAAAGAGTGGGCTTTCTTATTCTAGGGCCCCTGCTTCTCTGATGCTCCTTCCCCCTTATTCCAACGTCATGACGGATATGGCTGACATTTTCAACTTCCTAGGAGACAAATGGGTATGGGATCCACTGGAGATATCCACTGCAGTGGGAACTTATGTTTCTTCTCATGCTAAACCGTCACTACAAGCACCTCTCCTGGTTCTCACCATAATCTCTGACTTGTGGGTCAGAAACATGAAGATCCCTTTCCCCAGAGCAATGCTTGATAATCAAACAGGAGTCCTGGGGCCCTTCAGGTTAAGTTTAAATTTGAGGGCATTCAGAGGCTTGCAGTGGGAAAGGCAGGCCGTCTACCCACAAGGACAAGGATGTGAACCTTCTGCATTTGAGTTTAGGAGTTCATCACCCTCACTGAATCCACCTTCACCTTTTCCAGAACCCTCCTAATTTTTCATTTTGTTTCCTGCATGCTTGTTCTTGTTTCTAGTTTTTTCCTTTCCCTTAACCTGTCCCCTTTCCGTCCTCCTTTTCCTGCACCTCCAAATTAGTCATTCCTTTTTTTAAATATATAGTTTTATTGAGCTATAATTCACACACCATACAGTCCACCCATTTAAAATATACATTTCAGCGGCATTTAGTTCATTCACAATATTGGGCAGCCATCACTGCAATCCAGTTTAGAACATTTTCATCACCTCAAAAAGGAGCCCTGTACCTTTGTCACCTTCCTGTTCCCCCACTGCATCCCCACCCCAGCCTACTTTCTGACTCTATGGTTTTGCCTTTTCTGGATATTTCATATAAATAGAATCATATGAATCTTTTGTGTCTGGCTTCTTTCATGTAGCTTAATATTTTCAAGGTTGTATGTTGTATCATATATGGACTTCATTTCTTTTTATTGCCAAATAATATTCTATGGACATACCATATTTTAGTCATTTACCAGTTGATGGCCATTTGAGTTGTTTCCACTTTTTTGGCTTTTATGAATAATGTTGCTATAAAATTTGTGTACAAGTTTTTGCGTGGGCATATGCTTTCATTTCTCTTGGGTATATACCCAGGAGTAGAATTGCTGGGTCATATGGTAACTTTATGTTCAATATTTTGAAGAACTGCCAGACTTTGTCCAAAGTGGCCCCACCATTATACATTCCTACCAGCAGTGTATGAGGGTTCCATTTTTCCCTTATACTGGCCAACCCTTTTTATTATGTGTCTTTTTTTTTTTTTTTTTTTAGGAAACAGTACTTTATTTTATTATTATTATTTTTTAATATATGTTTTAAAAGATGTGTAGATTACATATTATGTGTCTTTTTGATCATACCATCGTAGTCGTGACATGGTATCTCACTGTGGATATGAATTGCCTTTTTTTAATGAGCTAATGACATTGGCCATCTTTTCATGTTGGTATTGGCCATTTGCGGATCTGTTTTGGAGAAATGAATATTTGGATACTTTGACCATTTGTGATTGGGTTTATCTTTTTATTATTGAGTTGTAAAAGTTCTTTATATATTCTAAAAAGTCTCTTGTCAAATATAAGATTTGTAAATATTTTCTCTGCTCTTCACTTTCTTGATGGTGTTCATTGAAGCACAAAAGTTTTTAATATTGTCAAAGTCCAATTTATATATTTTTTTCCTGTCACTTTTATTTTTGGTATCATATTAAGAAACATTATCTAATGGTCATGATGATTTTCTCATATATTTTCTTCTAAGAGTTTTATAGTTATAGCCCTTATGTTTAGTCTGTGACCAATTTTGAGTTGTATATTGTGAAAATTTCATTCTTCTGCATTTGGCTATCCAGTTATCTTAGCACCAGTTATTGAAAAGACTATTCTTTTCCCCACTGAGCGGTCTTGGTAACCCTATCAAATATCAATTGGAATGAGTGATATACTTCAATAAATTTAAACAAACAAACAAACAAACAAAAACATCAATTGACCATAAATATAAAAGTTTATATATGGACTCTCAGTTGTATTCCATTGGTTTATATGTCTGAATTTTTGTGCCAGTATTACAGCCTTGATTACTGGGAGGTGTGAGTTCTCCAACTTTGTTCTTCTATTTCAAGATTGTTTTGACTATTCCAGGTCCCTTGCATTTCCACATTAATTTTAGGACAGATTTGTCAATATCTGCATAAAAGTCAGCTGGCATTTTGGTAGGGATTGTGTTTTATCTGTGATCTGTGAAGTATTGCCATCTTACCAATATTGTTTTTATTTTTAAATTTAAATTGACTTTATTTTTTCTTTTTGGTGTACAATTCTATGAGCTCCCGATCCCCCCTCCCCCACTTGCTGTCTGTGTCTATTTGCTGGGTGATCTTCTGTGTGTTTGTTTCATGCTTTCTCTTCACATTTTTCTCCTCTAGCCTTCACCAGGATTTGATCCTAGGGACCTCCGATGTGGGAGAGAGGCACCTTGTCACTTGTGCCACCTCAGTTCCCGGTTTCTGGCGTGTCTCGCCTTCATTCTCCCCTGTGTTTCTCTTTTGTTGTGTCATCATCTTGCTGCTTGGCTCACCGCGGGTCTGTGTGGGCCTGGGCTGCCTGCCCGGGCCTTTTTTTTTTTTTTTTTTTTTACCAGGAGGTCCTGGGGATCAAATTCGGGTCCTCCCATATGGTAGACGGATGCCCAACCACTTAAGCCACATTCTGATCCATGGACATGGGATGCTTTTCCATTTATTTAGATCTTCTAGAATTTCTTTCAACAATGCTTTGTAGTTTTCAAAGTATAAGTTTCACTCTTTTTTAGATTAAATTTATTCATAAGTTTAATTCTTTTTGGTGCTATTGTAAATGGAATTGTTTTCTTAATTTCCTTTAGGATTGTTCATTGCTAGTGTATAGAAATACAACTGATTTTTGTGTATTGATTTTCCTACGTACATTTTGTGTATTGATTTTTGTATATTGATCCTCAGCTTGCCCCCAGATATACTGAATATCTTGCTTTTCAAACCAGTTCTTCTTCTGACTCCTCTGTTCCTGATCAGGTCCCTACATTCTTCCAGAGAGCAGAATTTGACTTGGGTTTGACTTATTTCACAATCAAAGTGCTCCTGAGTGCTCCTGAAGACACCCCTATGAAGGCAGGCACCCTGTCTCTTGCCTGCTGCTGAGGGTGCCCCAGAGCCTTCCTCTCACAGTGGGAGAAGTGAGGAGGGCCTTGACTCCTTGACCTTTCCTTCTCCCACAGGTTAAAGATCTCCTTAACTTGGTTAGTGGCTCACTTTTCTGAAATCCCTGATAGGACTCTCTTCCCACTGTGTCTCCTGTTTTCTTCCTGTGCCTTCCTCAAAGCATCCCAGTTGGAATCTTTACTCTCCTCTCAAAAAAAGGTTTTCTGCCTTACACCTGTTTGAGCAGGAGTCCCCTTGCCCATCTGGAGTCACATCCTGCAGCTTCAATACCACCCACACCCAAGTCTCCCATGGAGTAGGTTGTAGTGAAGGATCAGCTGGTCTCCTCCATCTGGTTTTCTGTACAATGTTCCCCTAACACTTTTGTTGTTGTAGCTTTAGCTGCTGAGCCTGTCCCCTCAGGAGAGACTATAGTGTTCAGGAACTTCAGCAGAAACATCCTAGAAAACATTCTCACTTTTCTTCAGAGTCTTTCTTGGGTGTGCAGGAGAGACTTTGAAACACTCCTTGTCAAGGTTGCATTGCACCTTGCCTTGGGTCTTTGCATTCCTCAATCTTCATTTGGGAAGGGGTCGGCGCTGGGACGTCTCATCTTAGCAGTCGTGGGTCCTCTGAGCCCTCAACTGGCTGACCCCTGCTGCTGGCCAGAACCCGTGCTTAGGTGAGGCCCAGGCCCGCCTGGCTTCTGAGCCCACGGCACCTTCAGCCTTCCCTGTGCCCAACCTTCATCTTTCCCTGGTGGTAATTCTGGAAGACGAGACTTACCTCCTACTCACCTTTGTGTCTGGTGAAATACCTGACGTTGTGTGCTTACTTAAGGTGGTGAATCACCCTGGAGCCAAAACCCTGGCTTTGATTCCTGGTTCTACCCATTCACTAACTTCATGCTCTTGGGCCATTACCCAGCCTTTCTGTGCTTGACTTTCCTCATCTGTAAGATGGAGATACTGGTACCAGCCTCATTGTGGGGTAAAATGAGTTTGTAGAAGTGTATCACTTAGACTCCGTGTGGCCCCTGGCCAGCACTGAATACATGCTAAATGCTATCATTACTGCCCCTGAGCTATAGTGGGTGCACAGATAGTATGTATATAAATGAAGAAATAAAATCACTATGTTATTGTTTTCAACTAACACTTTGCTTCCCTTATTAATAAGAGAGGCTCCATGTAGCATTGTTGCTCAAATTTTAACCTGGAAGGCTTAACTAAAACTTGCAGGAAGAGGATGTGGCTCAAGCGATTGGACTCCCATCTACCATATGGGTTTGGTTCCCGGGGCCTCCTGGTGAAAGCGAGCTGGCCCGTGTGGCAAGCTGGCACAACAAGATGATGCAACAAAAAAGAGACACAGAGGAGAGACAGTGAGAGACACAACAAACCAGGGAGCTAGGGTGGCTCAAGCGACTGAGTGCCTCTCTCTCAAGTCGGAAGGTCCCGGGATCGGTTCCTGGTGCCTCCTAAAGAGAAGACAAGAAGACAAGCAGACACAGAAGAATGCACAGCGAATGGACACAGAGAGCAGACAGCCAGCACAAGCAGTAAGGGGAGGGGGGAATAAGTAAAATAAATCTTAAAAGACAAACAAAACAAAAATAAATAACTACAACTTGCCCATCCCCAGAGTATTTGAGTCAGGAGGTCTGGGGAGGGCCTGAGACTGCATTTGGTGGGAGTTCCCTGGGGGTTCTTCTATGTTCCCAGGTCCTGAGTGCACTTGGAGAGCTACTGCACCCTAGGGCATGCGTGTACATACATGTGCAGGCGCGAGAGCGCATGAGTGCGTGCATGCCCGCGTGTTCCATTGTCCAGGTGGGTTGCTAAGTGTTCCCAGCTCTCCCCTGGCCAGCCCTTGGTGTTTTGACAGAGGAGCCCAGGCTGGGGGCTGCGGGGACACAGGCACGGCCTTTGGGGACAGAACATGAGGCAGGCGGCCTGTCTCCACGGTTGCCTTTCCTTCCAAGGTGCCTGAGCCGAGCTGGGTGAAGCTTCCTGCTGCTGGTTTTTCCAGCGGCAGGATTAGGATGGGATTCTGAGGGGAAGAAACCTGGGTCTTTATTTCCAGGGCTTAGTGGCCTCACGCTGGCTTCCTTTTACATTGGGAGGACCCGTGGGCTCCTCCCCCACCCCCCAAGTTTAACCCCTTTATTTTCTCATGTTCATTTCAACAGGATTTATGCTTGATTAAGTTACTCTCTTTTATCATAATTAAAGAAAAATGTGGTGGGAGAGCACTAAAAACTGCATTCAATGAAAACCAGATTGTCGGCCCTGTGGGGGAAACAAGAGCGGCCCTGTCCTGCACCCTGAATAATCGGCCTTCAGAGAGATTTATCTGCTGCTAGAGGACTCTGCCGGCCCGGCTGTGGGCAGGAGGAATTTAAGCTCCTCCGAGAGGAAGTTGTCTGCTGCCCAGGCTGGGGGAGATCACAGGAGGCGCGGCCCGGGCGGACCCTGGACACAGCCCGGCCCTTTCAGCCCCACGCCGCTAGGTTCCTGCCCAGAAAGCGCTGCAGTGTTTAACAGTATTGCTCTTTAGTGCAATAAGTGAATGACTGTGTACACAAAGCCCTGGATTTATAAAGGGCTTTTCCTTATGGTGCCTGCAAGTCTCCTTCTGAAGAACATGACCTGCTTGAAGGTTGGAAAAAAAAAAAAAGTCTATTTCTAGTCGAGGCAGTTCAACTAGAACTGCAAGGGCAGTTACTTGGAAAGGGAATGGTGTGTCAAAATCGCCACCCTGCCGGCTGCGAGATGGTGAAGCAGGAGCTCTAGTATTTGGAGATGAGGGTGTATTGGGGTGTATTTGTGTTTGGGAACTGGAGCGGTGAATTCCCACGCAAGAGCAAGGTCGGTGAGGTCAATGGTGGCCGGCTGGTGGGATGGTCTCTTTGCAAAAGGGAAGACTACCTTGTCATTGTTTATAAAATTCAGTGTTTATATAATCTGCATAAGATTTTTTTTTGAATGTGCTTTTTTTTTTTTCTCAATTAGAGAAGTTGTGGGTTTATGGAACAGGTTACCATCTACGAAGGGGGGGAGGTTCTTGAAGATATTTGTAGCAAATTTAATTGCTAAATTAAATTGTCCTTGGACCCACAGCACTGTGATAATTGAAGATCTGGTGTTGGGATCGACCGTGCCAAACCTGAGAGGGAGGAAGGCTCTTCCTTTTGGGATGGGAGTGTGGTGATAGTGTGGCTTAAGGTAAAAACATCGGTAATTTTAAATTGCTTGATTTAAATTTCATGATATTTTAAAGAGGATTTGCATTGAATTTTATCTTCATTAGACCTCTGGAAAATTAGCTTGATCTGAGGATCATTCTATTCTCCTGAGTTATTGTCTTAAGCATTTTAAGACTGGGAGTTATAATATAACCTATTGATATGTTTTCTTTGCCTCTTCCAACATTTACTAACTACAAATTATTCTAACTGATGACTTAAAGTAGTTTTTTTTTAAAAAATAAAGTTTAGTAAAGGCCTTTGCTAGTCTTCTGTTAGCTTATCCAAGTCAAATGACTGGTAGCAGTACTCCTTTAAAAATATTCTATACAAATCTCACTTTTCATTGTTTAACTAGAGTCAAAATCAGTAAAATTTTATTTAAAAACACACACTTAAATACTTTGGCTTAATAACTTTTTGGTTTGAGACACTCAGCTTAGGAACAGCCCTGCCACTTTTGCAGCATTCTTGGAAGACATGGAAAAACCAATTTTCTGTAATTACACATTTTGCACTCCTGCCCTTGACTTTGGATCCACAAAATAGGGCACTATGATGTCAATTTTTTGATCTAAGAAATTGGGGAATGACATGGAGTTTAATCTCCCTCCGTGAGAGACTGAGGGTAAAATAAGATTATTGCAGTAAAAGACTCTGTAAATCAAATGGCTACCTACAAAATGTCAGCTGTGTAGTCTAGAGAGGTTAATGTCAATTGAAAGACAGCTAGAGGATAATCTAGGGACTGTATAACATAGTGATTTCGGTGGCGGGTGATGATTGTGGTTAATAGTACAAATATAAGAAGGTTCCTCTATTACACAGTATTAAGAATATCGAGATACATGGGAAAATACAACTAATGTAAGGTATAGAATATAGTTAACTATAATATTGTAATATTTTTACAGCAATGGCAAAGAAGGTACTATATCAACGTTAAGGGTCAATATGGGAGAGTAGCAGGGGTTATGGGAGTTTTCCTTTTGGAATAAAGGGGCCATTCTGAAATGGACTGAGCTGATGACAGCCCAACTCTGTGATGAAACTGAGAGGCACTGAGTGTACATTTTGGATGGAAGGTGTATTCATCAGCCAAAGGGTATTAGTATTCTGCAAAATACCAGAAATCTGTTGGCTTTTATAAAGGGTATTTATGTGGGGTAGAAGCTTATAGTTACTAGGCCATAAAGCATAAGTTACTTCCCTCACCAAAACCTATTGCCATGTGTTGGAGCAAAATGGCTGCTGATGTCTATGAAGGTTCAGGCTTCCTGGGTTCCTTTCTTCCTGGGGCTTGCTTCTCTCCAGGCTCAGCTACTCTGCTCTCTCCACAAGGCCAGCTGTAGAGTGTCATGCGAACGGCTTCTTTCTCTTCCTGGGGCCTTTTCTCTTTCCTCACGATTAAGCTCCTCTGTGTGCTCACTTCCCAGGACTCCAGCTCAAAAACTCCAAACTCCCTTCTCTGCAGTGCAGTTTCTCTGTGAATCCCCACCCACCAAGGGGGTGGGGATGCAATGTCTTATTGATGTGGCCCAATCAAAGCCTTAATCATTATTTAATCAAATAAAAGTAAAACCTCTGAATCCAATACACTCTAATACTCCCAGAGGAAAAGACCAGTTTACAAACACAATCCACTGTTACCTTTTGGAATTCATCTATAATATCAAACTGCTGCTACAAAAGGTATAAGGAAGGGGCTCACATAATACAGTGAACCCCAAAGTGAATAATGGACTGTGGTTAAGTACAAATATGAGAATGTTCTCCCATGAACTATGACAAATATACAATACTAATACATAGTATTAATAATAGGATGGTTTGTGGGAAAAGTATAACATATACAAGCTATGGACTATAGATAGCAGAAATATTATGATGATGTCCTTTCATCTTTTGTAACAAAGGTGTGACAACAGTGTAAGGTGTTGGTGGTGGGGCGATGTATGGGAATCCTGTATGGTAATTTTCATTTTAAAGATTTAATACATATAATGCTAATTTATTTTATTAGTATCCAGTAAACCTAGGGAGATTACATCCAAGCTAAATAAAATGGAAACAATTATAGTTTTTGCAGGGAATGTTCTTTTTTCCTTCCTTCACACGAGGCTAAAACCTCTTTTCTTTAATAAAATTATAAAATTGTGAGTAACTTTAAAAGCATACTGACTTCTAGGTTCTGGAATATATTATAAATTTTTAATTTGCTTTAATTATAATTTAGAAAAGATCTTTCTGTAGCTTTCAAGGATTTTTCCTTTACTTACTGAAATTCGATAATAAGATTATTAACCACCCTTATTTTAAGGCCATTAAAAGTTTAAATTGGGGAAGTACTGGACAAACTATGATTCTTAATTCCCTGGCCTAGTAAGCACTTATTTAATTTTTAACAATTTGAAGAGAGCGCTTTTAAGAATTTTCATTTGTTAATTTGATATTACCATCCCAATGTATGAAAATATACGCTGAGCAAATAGCACTGTGACCACGCAGTTTTGCACAAGAATTTCCTTCTTTTTAGTCATTGGCTTATAACCAAATTGTTCCCAATGCTTTAAAGTACGATCTACAACATTTTTCTTTACTTCAGAGCTCTGCTTATTTCTCATTTTGACATTGACAGACCTCGGATGAAGAGTACCAATTCTAGTATTTGCCCACTGAGGTAATTGAAGTCTCAAGGAAAACTTTTAAAAAAATTCTCATGACCGCTGCTTTCGGAATTCTTGATGGTCGAATGAGAGGTCCCCCACTCTGCAGTCCTTGGAGATAATAGGACTCTGGTGGCCACTGGACTGGAAGAGTGGATGTCCAACCTCAGGGCTGAAGATTCCATGAAGTAGCAATCTCCTTAAAGTTTGTGCAGTCCCTCTGGGCTCTTGCCCAAAGTAGGTAAATTGGAGTCCACACCTGGATAATCATGAGAGAAGGCAGCGCTGTTAACACCAGTGGAAGGACAGGAGACAGGGTGCCTCAAATTTGCCTTTCCCCAAGCCATGGGGACCAGAAGCTTCTGTGGATCCAAACGGGAGAATAGAGTGGTTACCGTTACAAAGTGAGCACCTACACCAAAGGGTGAGGCCAGTCCTGAAATAACCATTAGCAAGTGCAAACTCCGTTTAGAATTACCTTTACTATAGCAAGCACATGCAAGGGTGAGGCTATACCTGAAGTAACCATAAACAAAGATAAATTAGTCTAAGATTGCCATCAAAATAGCTCAAGTCTAAAGGCGAAGCTAGTAAGCTAGTCACAAAATAACTATAATCAAAAGTAAGTTTAATTTAGAATTACCATCACAATAGTAGGTCTAGGCTCAATTCACCTAGTTACAGCAATTTCAGCTTTTGCTATTTTATAATAAAGACATCTATATAATGATTTTGTCTTAACTCTTAGTTACAGTTTCTAGTAAGTTTACTTCAAAACAAATTGGGGGAAGTGGGCTGTGGCTCAAGCAATTGAGCTCCCATTTACCATATTGAGGACCTAGGTTCGATCCCCGGGACCTCCTGGTAAAAAAAGAAAAAAGACATCCCAGATCTGCGTGGCAAGGAGAGGTGCAGGCCCCTGTGCGGCAAAGCGACAACAGCAAAACAACAATGACGCAATCAGATAGGAAAAAAACGACAAATTGGGCACTTTCATTTATTAACTAAGTAACTTAAACAATTTTATTAGTAATAACATTGCTAAGTTTTTCCAATTTTCCAGAAGTTGAATTGATTCCACTTGTGATTTCTTTTATACATGAGATTCATTTGCCAGATAGTATTGACACTTAAAGACTCATTTTTAGGTTACCTTTCACCGTTATCCAATTTGTAATAGGCATACCCCAAATCTGCACGAGCAGACTGACAAAGTTAAAGGAAGTACAGGTTAGAACAGAAAAGAGAATTTTACACACTTAACATAGGGAATATCCTGGTGGAAACCATTCTCCAGGAACTTTTTAATCTTAATTGATGGCTTATGAGGAGGTTTCCTCTTCTACAGGGGAGAGGTTTAATAAACGACCTAGATCTTGATTCCCCATTCATTCATCTTATTAGGCACAACCGAGGCTGGAGAGGACCAGAGTGGCAGGTTAGGTCCAAGTAAAGTGGCTCCCATGTAAATTAAGAAATTAATGATCTTATCTGCCAAGGGTCATCCAAGTCTCCTCCTAATTGATGGTTCACACGTGGCTTCAGGCCCCTTTCGTCCTCCCCTGGGGCAAAGCCCTGGTGGTCCACGCATGGTGAGGCAGCTCAGGGCCAGGTTCCTGCTGACGTGGAACCTGGATTTGGGCAGCCCCGAGGTGACAGTGCCTTTAATGGTGGCAGCTAAAAGGTGAGCCTATCCCATACCCTGTGTCCGCAGCTCCTTACCTTCTTCTTCTTGAGGACATGGCCTCTATTGCTGAAAACTGAGAAGGCTGTTTCTAAAAGGGAGTTAATGGAAGTTTAGAGGCCCAGGGAAAGTTTCTGCAGCTTCCTATGTATACTCGAGGCAGACTGGCTAATAAAGTGAGTTCCTAGGAGGATCTGCCCTTAGAGTCAGGAACTACCAGAGGGTACTTTTATTGCCTCTACTAGCTTTCCTTGAAATAAGGCTGAGTTTTTAGGTTCTGCCTCAGTAATTTCCCTGAGCTTTTAAGTGATGGGTTTGGTAGTACATTTCCTCATCCCTTTAAGGAGACATGACCACCTGGTGTCCCTGACCCTCAGATCTGCCTGTCCTCTCCTTCCCTCTTACACAGTTTAACTGGAATTCAGGGTCCCATACAGAGGCCACACTTGGCCACCCTCTAATTTGTATTGCAGCCATGTGTTGTGGCAGGAAAAGATTACCCTCTTCCTTTTTAGATTGTCAGTAGGCAGGTTGTCCCAATTCCTGAGAAGACACTCCACTGGGGAGTCTGCTGGAATGCCAGAGAAGTCGCTCATTGTTCTAGGGAGAAATAGAAAGAAGTCTGTCAGCCGATCCGGTGTCCGCGATCCTGGCCTGATTGAACTTTTAGCCTCCAAACCGAAACTCCTAAGCTGCTTAAGTCTTGAGGGATATTTGGAGCTATACTCCAAACCGAAGTGTCCAAGTTGCTTTAGTCTTGGGGGATGTTTGAAGTTGCTGCTCTGTTTCTCAGCATCCTGAAAATCACAGAGCCCATGCTACTGAGCGTCCCTGGGGCGAGCTAGGATTTGGGAGACGTCCAGGCATAGGGTCCAGACCAAAGCTGCCAAGTTGAATTTTCTCCCAAGAAGAGGGTCTGACTTGAAACTTTTCTTTTGGCCTACTCTTGCAGAGGTCTTAGAAAGGTTGGCGGTGAGAGAGGCCACTGCCAGGGCCTGAGTCTGCAGACATTAAGAGGCACATTAAAAAGTCAAAGACTGATCTGCAGCTTATAGGCAAACAGCTTCAGGGGCTCTGGAGGTAATGGATTAACAGGAATCTCAGTGCCTCCTGGGGCCTGAGTCAGGGACAAACCTCGGGGCATGGCCCAGGGTGAGAGTCTCACTAATAAAACAAAAGAGGGCAGGCTTTAATTAAAAAGCCTAGACTCACCAGTCTTTATAGGGTGTCAGGGAGCTTTACTTGCCTCCTGACTCCTGGCTTGGGTCACCAAGCAGAACAATCTGGGTTTTGGGCTTCTAGGTTCTTGGCTTATATTGCATAAAAGAATTTAAGACCACGCCATAGGGTAGACAAGGGAGTGAAGAGTTTATTAAGAAACAAGAAAACTAGAGATAAGTACACAACCTGAGACATGGGTTGTGGGCTTGCTACAGGCTGAGATGCCAAAAGGTATAAACTTTTTCAGTGCTAAAAATGTTATTATTTGAAGCTGGTTCAACTGTCTATCTAGACAGTCCAAAGGACTCAACTGAAAATCTTAGAGCTGAAAAGGCCATATAGCAAGTTTGCTGGATTGGGATTGATTTTGAAACATCCGCTGCATTTCTAAAACCTGAATTAACCATTAGCACAAAGAATGAAAAAATGCTGTTCACAATAGCAAGAAAACTATGAGATATCCAGGAGTAACCCTACTAGGAGATTCAGAACACCTTCAGGACTTTACTAAAGGATTTAAAGAAGATCAAAATAACAACTGTATTGTTAGGTGAGAAAGCAATATTTTAAAGATATCAGTCATCTTGAAATTAATTTATAAATTTGATGCAGTTCTAATTAAAACTCCAGTAAGTTATTTTATGGGATTTGTCATGCTCTTTCCATGTAGAATTGAAAATGTGCAAGAAAAGCCAAGATAATTTTTTGAAAAAGTTCATCTGTTTTGGGAGTCATGCTCTATATGATCCCCAAAAATATGTTATGGTAATTAAATAGCAAATAGAATAAAGAAATAACTACATAATCCACAAACAGACTCATGGAGTATATGGGAATTTATTAAATGATGAGGATGCCTTTTCAAATGAGGAAGGAAACAATGAAGTTTTTAATAAATGATGCTGTAACAGTTGATTGTGCCTTTGGGAAAAGATCGTATTTGTCATCTGCTTTACACTAATCACTGTCAAAAAGGGAAGAAATAAAATTAAAGATATAAAAATTTGATTTTGACCTTGAGGTGGAGAAAGCATTCTTAAATAAGTCAACAAAATTATAATGAAAAAGAATGGCAAATTTGTAATAACAGCCCTATAGAATGGGCAAAGGATATTTTTTTGAAGAAAGGATTCAACAGAAAGAAATACATGAATAGCTGGTAAAATTAGGAAAAATACTCTTCCTTACTAGTTGTATTAGTTTCCTATTGTGACTCTAACAAATTGCCACAAACTTAGTGGCTTAAAACAATACACATTTATTCTCTTACAGTTCTGAAGGTCATAAATCTAAAATAGGTGGAGAATCCAATTCCTTGCCTTTTTTAAAAAAAATAATTTACATTATTTATGTCCTCCAGATGGTTCTCTCTTCTGTCTGCTCATTGTTTGCTCTCCTTCTCCAGGAGGCACCAGAAACTGAACCTGGAACCTCCCACATGAGAGGCGAGTGCCCAAGGGCCTGAGCCATATCTGCTCCCTGCGGGCTGTGGCATTTGATAGCTTGGGGCATCTGCTCATTTTAGGCATCTGCTTGTTGTGGTGGTGCAGCGTCTAGTTCATTGCAGTGGGGGTAGCATCTAGCTTATTGCGGCGGGGGTGGCGTTCTGCTCTTCGTCTTTTTTTTCGGAGGCACCAGGACCCAAACCTGGGACTTCCCATGTGGTAAGTGGGTGCCCAGCTGGTTGAGCCACATCTGTTTCCTCCTTGTGTGTTTTTTTTTTTTTTTTTTTTTTTCTTTTTAGCTTCGAGAAGCTGTCTGCATTTGTTGGCTCAGCTCCCTGTTCCTTTCTTCATTTTCCTTCAAAGCCAACAGTGAAACATGTTTCTTCTCCCCACCCTTCTGCTCCCATATCGTATTGCATTTCTGGCTTTGACTCTCCTGCATTCCCCTTATAAAGACCCTTGTGATTCCACTGGGACCACTGTATAACCTAGGCTAAACTCCCCTTCTCAAGATCCTTAATTTCATCCTACCTGCAAGGTAAGCTAACATATTTACATGTTCAAGGATTAGGATGTGGAAATCCTTGGGTCTACTCTTCTGTCTACCACATTGCTATTGGAAACACCAACTAAAATGACTTCTGATTTTTCCACCATCATACTGACAAAGTTCAAGAAGTTTGTCAAGGGCTGGTGAGAGCGTGGCGAAATAGGCATTGTCATAAACTACAAAGCATAAATCCATCCACTCTCGAGGGCATTTAGCAGTGTCTCTTAAAACCAACAGTGAATACACTCTTGGACCCAAAAATTTCATGTCTTTGGATTTACCCTTACAGATGCAATGAGCTTGGTACACCGAGAAGCATTCATGGCAGAACTGTTTGTGAGAAAGAAAAAGGAAACATTAACTAAATCTTGATCATTTTGGAAGTAGTAAAACAACAATAAAAACAACAAAGGTAGAATATCCCTACTAGGAAATAGGTGTGTCTGATCTGGAAATATCTCCACATCATGGCTCAGCGAAAAAAAGTCATTTGCAAAATAGCTTGTGTACTATGATGCTATTTCAGGAGAAATACATACCTAAAACAGTGTATTTCTGTAGGTACATTTCTATGTAAAGTTTATGGAAATATTTTGAAGTATAAATGACAAAGTAATAACTGGTTATATCTGGGGTGATACTGGGATCCGGGTAATGTCAGGTAATTTCAGAGGGGACTTAAGTTTTATCTGTGTTGTGTGAATCAAAAGGAAATATGTTCACATATTACTTGCATAGTTTAAAAGACAGTTTAAAAAGTAAGGGCAACTTATCTGAAACAAAAGATCAATATTCTTAGAGGGAAGTATGGCAATCCTCTAGAAATATGGGTTCTTTATAAAAAAAAACTTGATTATAGGACTACGGATTAAATATGAACTGGGCCAAGTCACCTGGGCAGGGAGTGGTGGTGGTGGTATATGAGTTTGCCAGGCTGCTATGACAAACACCACACGATAGGTTGACTTAAACAATGGCATTGCTTGTCTCATGGGCTTGAAAGCTAGAATCCAGCATCAAGTTCTTGACAGGCTCTGCTTTCTCCCCAAATCCTGTGGCATTCTGGTGCTGGCGTGCCGCAATCCTGGGCGTCCCTTGGTTGGCACCTCTGCCTCCATCACATGGTCTCCTCCCATGTCTTTCTCTAAGCATCTGCATCTAAATTTCCTCTTTTCATAAAGCTTCTATGAATACCACCTATATTAGTCAGCCAAAGGGGTGCTGATGCAAAATACCAGAAATCTGTTGATTTTTGTAAAGGGTATTTATTTGAGGTAGAAGCTTACAGTTACCAGGCCATAAAGCATAAGTTACTTCCCTTACCAAAGTCTGTTGCCACATACTGGAGCAAGATGGCTGCCGATGTCTGTAAGAGTTCAGGCTTCCTGGGTTCCTCTTTTCCTGGGGCTCGTTTTTCTCTGAGCTCAGCTGCTCTGCTCTCTCCACAAGGCGAGCTGTAGACTATCAGGCAAAAGCTCATCTCTCTTCTTGGGGCCTCTGCCGTGTCTAATGACACCTACTCTCCTTCCTCACATATCTGCTTCTCTGTGTGTTTATTTCCCAGGCTCCAATACCAAAACTTCAACTTCCCTTCTCTGTGGTGCGGTTTCTCTGTGCGTCCCCACCCTCTTGGGCATGGCCCAATCAAAGGCTTAATCATTGGGAAATGGCTGTGGCTTAAGTGATTGGCCTCCCACCTACCATATAGGATGTTCAGGATTAGATTGACAGAGCAGACAGCAAGCACAAAACAATGGGGATGAGTGGGGGATAAATAAATAAATAAGTCTTTATTTATTGTCTTTTTTTTTTTTTTTAAAGGCTTAATCATTATTTAATCAAGTAAAAGTGAAACCTCTGACAGACCAGTTTACAAACAATCAGTATTTCTTTTTGAAATTCATCAATAATATCAAACTGCCACACCACCCAATTCAAAGAGTCCATACCTTAAAACACAACAACATCTTCACAAGGGCCTGTTTACAAATGGGTTCTCACCCACAGGAACACAGAGTACGATGTGAGTGTATCTCTTCTAGGTGTACAGGATTCAGTACCCAACAGGTGGGGAGTAAGAGGAGGCAGTAAACTTGGAAGTGTTCATCCTAAACCATGATTGGAAAGTTGACAAAAAGAGTTTAGAGCACACTTATTTCCAGAGATCATGTTTTCTTGCCACCAGGACCATCTGTCATGTCAGTTGTGATGTTTCTTGCATGGCAGGCTTATTTCTACCTTCCAGGGCCCCATAGTCTGTTCTCTTACACACTTTTCATGTCCTGGGATCCTCAGTGTTGATCAAGAAAATGTTGGAGTGGGGTGATGAAAAAATTTTGGTAATGGGTGATGGCGATGGTAGCACATCATTGTAAATGTAATTAATACCACTGAATTGTATACTTGTAGAGGGTTAAAATGGCAAACTTTATGCTATAGACATATTAGCACAATAAAATTAAATAAAAAACAAGGCAGGGAAGCAGATGTGACTCAAGTGATTGGGCTTCCATCTACCATGTTAGGAGGTCCAGGGTTTGATTCCTAGGGCCTCCTGGTGAAGGCAAGCTGGCCCACGCGGAGTACTGGCCTGTGTGGGAGTGCTGGCTCATACAGAGAGTTGGCTCAGGAAGATGATGTAACAAAAAACAGACACAGAGAAGAGACAATAAGAGACACAGCAGACCAGGGAGCTGAGGTGGCTCAAGAGATTGAGCAGCCTCTCTCCCATTCCGAAGGCCCCAGTGCCGCCTAAAGAGAAGACAAACAGAACCAGAAGAACACACAGTGAATGAACACATAGAGCAGACAACGGGAGGTGGGGAGGGGGGAGGGAAGGGAATAAAAAAATAAATCTTTAAAAACAAACAAAAAAAGCAAAAAATAGAGAAAAGTTTGGAAATGCTGTGTGACTGTGGTTAGGGATATGAATAGGCGTTTTGGGGAACATTTCTTATGATGTTGCTTACATCACAAAACCACAAAACCAGCAAAGATTTGGTCCTACAGTAACATTGACCGAAATGATCTTGTAAGATAGTAAGCAGCAGCTGTACTGTCTGTCACATTCAAAATGACAAAGGCTTCCTTTCTGATGCCACTCTAGGCTATGCATGCATAAAAGAGTGAGTTTGTAAGGCGTTCGATGGACTCATTAAGGGTACTGGCTGTGGAATTAGACTGAGACAATGTTTTCCTGAATGCCAAGTTTTCTGGATTACAGTCTTATAGGTCTAGTGTCAATAATCTTGATTTTCCTAGTAAAGAATATTTCTAGGAGTTGTAATTGTTTAAAGCCTTCTGTGGCAGTTTGATATTATTTATGAATTTCAAAAAGAGATACAGTTTATGTTTGTAAACTGGTCTGTTCCTCTGTGCGTGTGATACCCTTTGATTGTATTAGATTCAGCTGAGATGCCTTTGATTAAATTATGTTAAGATTAGGGCTTTGATTCTACCACGTACATCACTAGGTGACTCAGTTTGAGTCCCTGCCTGCTTCGTGGGTTCGTGGGACTCTTAATCAAGGAGACACACAGAAGCAGATATGTGAGAAAAGAAAGAGAGCTCCATAGACAGAGAAGAGGACTTTGATCCTCTGGCCCTTCACCTGATAGTTTTACAGCTGACCTTGTGAAGTTAATAGAGCAGCTGAGCCGGAAAGAATGTCTTACCTGGAGATTCTCTTAAAAATGTCCCCAACTCTAACCTAATGTTAAGCCAGCATTATATTACGGACCAAAGCCTTATATCCAGCTCTCATTAAAATTGATGTTTCAGCCACTGATTAAGAGAGTGGAAGGCACTGAGCAAAGGCCCTGTGTAGCCAAAGCCGCAGCAAAATTCCCTTTTTGAGTGGGTGGACAGACAGAAGTCTACTTCTTTCTGAAAGACCAGCAGAGGTTGGAAACAAACCATTGCCCCAGGTTTAATTAACTTAGACACTTCACTCTTTATTCTGCCTGACCTTTGGGGCATTCTCAGGGAAACAGTCCTTTGCTCCGCTCATTGCATGTCGTTATTATTATTATTATTTTGGATTGATTAGAACTGGCATGCGTGAGTTATCAGAAGTATGAATCAAGAGGCCCAACACATTTCCCTCTCCTTTGCACAAAACACATCTGTCCCTTCCAGGCGAGAAGACTCTGGTATCATTAGCTTTGTGCCTCTGGTGATAAGCCTCTTCAAGTTTCTGCTTGCTCTGAAAGATTCCACAACACAAATAACTTTTCCTTGAAAAGACTCATCTGTTTCACATTTAGAGGCATTTTGGACACCGCTGGGCGGGGGCTGCTCTGCCGGGCGCAGCGTCGAAGCGGGTTCCTGTGCACTTCTCATCCTGCAGAATTCGTCTGCGTGAGCGTCTTTTTCAAGATCAAAGGCAGACTCATGTCCAGCCGAGTGGAACTTGAGTTCTGGGGAATATATGGTTTGGTGGCAGCAAGGATGTGAAGGCTGTCTTCCTGCTGAGCAGCGTCCTCTTGGATGGGAAGGAGCAGGGCCCACCATGTGCAGGGTGGGGGATTCTAGCCCCTCGATCTCCCACCCCACTCCCACCCCTGGCACACTCCCCGGGAAATGAGGGAAACAGCTCTGGGAGAGATGAGATGGATTTAGCATACAGTGTGGTCTGTTGGTATGAGTTGCCTGTAACACTGTCTCTTCTGGTGACCCTCGCACCTCTGTATGTGGGCATGTGAGTCAGGTTTGGGAACTCCTTTCTGGGGGAGTGTCTGTGGGTCTGTGTGGTATGAGAATGTCACCTATCATCTTTGACACAATATCTCTAACAGCAAGGGGACATTTAAGAGGGCCCTAAATGGACTTCTCCGAAGGTTGGAGAGAGTTTCCTTGCCTGTCATAATCAACTAAGGTATGAGGCAACAGAGCCCCACCCCAGGCCAAGGGGATGTGTGGTGGTAAAATTCTTGTTCCACCTGGGCTAGGTTATAAGTGTCCAGTGGTTTGCTCAGACAAGCACTGGCCTGCTTGTTATTGTGAGGGAAGTTATTGTGAGGGAAATGGGCTTGCATCCACAGTCAGTTGATTGCATCTACAGTTGATTGCATCTACAATCAACAAAGGCAATTGCCTTCAGCAATCAGGGGAGCCTCCTCATCCAATCATTGGAGGTCTTAAAGCCAGGATTTCAGATGTCAGGAAGAAGAATTTCTGCCTCTTAGTCAGCCAACTTCTGGGGGAAATCAGCTTCACCTTCCTCAGAGTTTATGGCTCGTGGCCTGCCCTCCAGAAGGTGGAAGAGCCAATTCCTGTTATAAATTGCTCCATATTTACATGTATACATCTATATCTTGTTGGTTGTTTCTCTGGAGAATCTGACTCATCCAGGATGAATCGAGGAGGGAAATAAAGGGCTTCCATCAAGGCTCAGGAATTCTTCATTCTGGAAGCCCTTGGCTTGGAGCCTGTCTGGTAGGTTAAGCCCCTCAATGCTCCTTCCTGCTCCCAGTTTTTCCTGGGCTTGGCATCCTGCTGTTTGCAGAGCTGGTACATGCTGGTGCCTTGAGTCTTTCTCCTCATTCCTTTATTGAGTTTTCTCAAGGTGGGAGCAGTGGTCTGCCCTCCACTCATGGAGCTGTTGTGAATGACTGCCCACCCAGGCTGCAATGAACCCATGAAGCTTTTAGAAAAGATGGGTTCACTCCCACCTCAAGTCCAGATTCCTTTGCATAGCCCCTGCCTTGCTCCTTGGATTCTTCTTCCACCCTTCTTGTCCATACCCATCTTCTCCCCTGAAACTTGGACTTTCACTCTCCATGTCCCTTATGCTTTGCGTGGGTTGTTCCCTCAGCCTGCGATGTCTTTCCTTTCCTTGGTTTCCTGGAAAATCAACTCATCTCTCAATTTTAGTTCTAATCCTTGGCTTCTTTATGCATGCTGTGTGGTATGGTTGGTGGGTACCTGTTGGACACTTAAATTTTTTTTTCTTTAAATTTTTAAAACAAATTTATTGAAGGAAAACTTACATACCATAAATATTCACCCATTATAAGTGCCAAAATACTGATTTTTTGGGTAAATTTAGCAAGTTGTTCAACCATCACCATGATACATTAAGAGTTCCTAGTGCCTGTTTATAGTTAATTCCCAGTTCTCAAGCCCAGCCCCAGGCAACTACTAATCTAGTTTCTGTCTCTATAGATTTGCCTCTTCTGGATGTTTCATGTAAGTGGAACTAAACAATATGTGATCTTTTGTGCCTGGCTTCTTTCACTTAGCCTAATGATTTTGAGTTTTATCCATGTTTTTGTATATATCTCCCTATCGTTCCTTTTTATTGCTGAGTCATATTTCACTATATGTATATACCATATTTTGTTTATCCATTCACCAGTTGATGGACATTTGGGTTGTTTCTACTTTTTTGGCTCTTGTGAAGAATACTGCATGAACATCTAGATAGATAACATGTCTTTGAATGGACAGAAGTTTCATTTCTCTTGGGTAGATACCTAGGATTTGAATTGCTGGGTCCTATGGTAAGTTTATGTTTGTCTTTGTAAGCAACTGCCAGTTTTCCAAAGTGGCAGTGCCGTTTTACATTCAAGGTTGGAATTATTAACATTCCCATTTGACAGATTTTGAAATGAGCTGAGAGTTGTCAGATGACATCAAAGTCCACTTGGCTTGCAAGCATTGGTCTGTAATGCAGATCTGGTTTTTCTGACTTCTTAAGTGTGTGCTCTTGACACCATACCACAAATGCCACAAAAAAATGAATCCCAGCCCATCAATTCAATTTCCCTGTTGGGCACTCTTCTTAGACATGTCTTTATGCACTTTGCCAAATAATTTCTGGAGGTAAATGTCTGTCTCTGAAGTATTTGGATCATGGAATATTTGGATCATGGAATTTTGGAGGGAAATAGGACCACTCCTCCATAGGAGCAAAATGAGTGATTATAAATAAGGTACTCTCCAGCCAGGTGGCCTTCCAACTGTGTTCTCCAGAGTTCAGGAGTTCTGGAGATTCATGGCAGAGCATGCAGGGGGTGAGGGTGGGGGGCAGAACTAAGGGGACAGTGAGACTCAAAACCAGAATCCCTAGCCCACTGCAATAGAACAGTTCCACTGCACTTGGATAGTGAGGTTTTCAGTGTGGTTTCCTTCAAAGAAACAGTTCTGTGAGAGAAAGTCTGATTCTTGTTATACAACATTCCTAATTCTAAGATAAGGAAACTAAAGCTCAGTGTGATTAAGAAGCTTGATCAGGGTCTTCCAGATAGGCTCATGTAGGCCCGTGGCTGGACCTTGACCTCTATCACATGTGGCAGAGTGATAGTTGTTTTAGTTTGCTAAGGGCTGCCAAGGCAATATACCAGAAATGGTTGGTTTTTACAATGGGGATTTATTAACTTAGAAAGCTTACAGTTCTGAGGCTGGGAAAAATGTCCAAATCAAGGCATCATCAGGAGATGCTTTCTCCCCTAGCTGCAGCTGTGGGCAGTCAGGCACATGGCAAGGCACAATGGTGGCATCTGCCAGTCTCTGCCTTCTCCTCCAGGCTCCATTGCTTTCAGCTTCTGGCTGCCTCCACTTTCTCTCTGCTCTGGTGGCTTTTTCTGCAGCCACCTGAGTTTTATTGAGTTCAGTGTCTGGCTACCGGGGCTTCCTCTCTCAGCTTCTAGGAGTTTTTCTGTTTTATGGCTCTGCCAATTCCAGTTTCTAAAGGTCTCCAGTAAGAGGATTAAGATCCACCCTGGGCTACACTTTACTGGCATAATCTAATCAAATGCCCCCCAACTGAATCTAATCTAATTGAAGGCTCACAAGAGGTTCACACCCACAGGAATGGACCAATTTAAGAACATAATTTCTGGGGTCCACGAAAGACTCAAACCACCACAGCAACTGTTGTAATAGCCCAACCCAGGAGGAGTCTCTTGCAGGGTTGTGTCCTGGGATCCCTCCGTTTGTGTCATCACCAATCTCTGACCATTCCGGCTCTGTATCAGTTCTGCCAGCTACTTTTTGGGGGGGGTGATAGAAATGCCATATATCTTGATTGAGATGGTGGTTAGTTACATGGGTGTATATATTTTCATCAAAACTCACCAAGAGGGATACCTAATATGGGTGCATTTATTTTATAGATTATATACCTCATAATACTTCGGTGAACCAGCCTGCTATGGGTGTGAGTTTTTTTTTTTTTTTTTGGGTGTGAGTTAATTTAAACTTATACACTGCAAGTATGTAGGCTACCATTTGAAGGAATCCCATCTTGAGTTGCCTCTTCTAAGTTCCCATATGTCTGTTCAGTACATGAGCATTGGGTAAGAGTTGAATGGTGGTGAGGAGAAAGATGGCTGGTTCTCCAGGTCCCTTGCCTTCTTGAACGTCCTTCGGATTCAAAAACCCCTTGGAGTGGAGTTGGCTGGGGATCTTCTGAGTTTGGGGGAAGCTGTGGCCTTGCAGCCCTGGCTGGTTGCAGCAGCCCCAGAAGAGAGGGTGAGGCCGGGCTACTCAGGACCCCAACTGGCCAGGCCAGATCCTGGCCTGGGGAGGTCCAGGGCCTCCCACGGTGTTCTTGTCTCCCTGGGCAGAGGATCCTTCCTGAGAAAGTGCTTCTTGCCCTGCCTTTAGCATCGTGGCGGTGGGGAGTGGCCTTGACGGAGAGCAGAGTCAAAGGTGCCTCTCCTGAGCACTGCCACTCTTCCTTCTTGATTGGATTCATGATTTAGAACTGCGTCACGTGTGCTTTTTGCTTTGTCTAGCAGTATTTTTGCAAAACATGAAATGGTTGCTTTGAATGAGGACATATGTGTGGAAAATGCAGGAACCCTCCCCCTCCCTCCCCTTTTCCCACTCTAGCCCTATGCCTCAGTCATTCGCAAGGACAGAGGTTGCGTCTTCCTGTTCTGTATCCTCCTGAGCTGAGGGAAAACAATTACCAAATACTGCCTTTTTACACCTGTGAATTCTCTGCTTTTCTTTTCCACCTCCTTCCACTGTACAGGTCGTGGAGGCAATGAGGTTTTTCCCAGCACAGAGCCAACTAACCTTTTGCAGACAGCTGAAAGCTCTCATGTTAAAACCATTGCCTGTGTGACTGTGACTGGCAGAAAAGGAAGTGGTGTCTTGAGGGCTGGCAGTGTCCTTGAGTCTTTGGCTTTTCTACACGCAGGTGGAGAACAAGTGCTGGTCTAGGAGAAGAGTGGGATCTCGGGGCCAGCTTGCCACCCAACACTCCAGCGTGCGCCTGGATGAGGCTGATGTGAACGAGCAAACAATGTTTCTTTGTACTCCAGTCTCCCAGGACAAATGACCTGAAACTAGTAGCTAAGAGTCTAGCCACCAGGCAGCGATTTAAATCAAAATAATCACTTTAAGAAATGGTAGGGAACCTCACCGGAGAACCATTTCCTCTGCCCTGAAACACTGAAACATTTTCTGATTTATGCCCTTGGCTCCGGGCAGCTTGCTGAAAAGTTTGGAGGGCTCAGCTGTTATGCTCCCCACCCCCGCTGATTCTCTCCCACTTCAGAGATGAAAAAGCATTTAAGAAAGAAAATCTGTGGAAGGCCTTTAGGGCCAGAGAGTGGCTGTTGAAAGGATGGCGGGGTCTGCAGGGAAGCTGTGATAGGAGGGTGAGGTGTGTAGACAGAAGTGAGTATCGCACCGGCTACTCCAGGCTGGGGGAGTCGACCCAGTGTTTAGAGTGCATGTTCGATTTTTTTTTCTTTTAATTGAGATTTGTTAAAAAACAAAACAAAACAAAACAAAAAGCCAGTGGTATGCCCCTCTAATTAAACCAGGCAAACTTGAATAAGCTTTACAGGACTTGCTACCCCAGCCACACACAAAGCCACCCGGAAAGCTTTCGGGATTGACGAGAACAGGGTCTCTCCAGCAATCAGCATCTGAGTGTTGTATTTTTCCAAGAAAGGGGCTTCCCCCCCAGCAGTTTGCATCTCATTTATGGGCTTTGAACTGCTGAGTTTTGGCAGCAGCCCCGAGCATCAGGGCTGCTGTTGAATGTTGCTTCTCTCCACAGTCAGTGATGTTTCCTGAATTTCTTCCTATTAAACTTCTGGATTTGGAACTTAATCTTTTTAACCGCTGATTATAATTTCTTCTCTGTCGAGGCAGAGGAGAGACCTCGATAGATGCGGTGCAGCCTCCCACACCAGGTCTCTCCCTTCTCATCCTTGATCCTTCTTGAACCTTGAGTGAGTAGACAGCTGGTCGTTTTTGTCCAGGGAGCAAGCGCCATCCCTGTGCCCGGCCTCTTGTGGTTCTCCTGAGGTGAGGCCGTTCTGCTCACAGACAGCTCTTTAAGCTGTGCCTGGGACCCTGGAATTCCACTGGGCCAGGAGTGCTGAGGCAGGAGTGAGCTCCCTGGGCAAATCACAGTCTCCAGGTGTTTGGGGGAGGCCGGGAGTTCCCAGGAGGAGGGAGGCACAGAGGTAAAAGTGGGACGATGGGGGCAGTGGCCCCAGGCTGCTCTTCATCCAATCCTGTATCCCTGCGTTGATTTGTTTCTATGCATACATGCATGCCCACAACACAGATGGACCGATAGACTACATAGACATAAGATCTCTGGGTGTGAGCAGCTAGTGGGAATGAGGGCCGGAGACCCTTAGGGGAAGTCAGTTTTCTCCCAAGAAAGTAGAGAATTGTCGTCTTTAGACCCTCACCCCCAATCTGGATCAGCTTTTTTCAAAGGTGTTGCCAGCTGTCAGTATGCATTATGTGGGGAATAGAAAATGTTCCTGGAAAACTAGCTTAATAGGTTTAGGATAAAGACCCACTGTGTCAGTGGAGGGGCCATCCTGCCACCTTTGACAGCTATGGCAAGTCAGGAGGGCCAGCACTTGCCCCATACCTGGCTGAGTGTGGGACTTCTTTGAGAGGAACTTGCTTCTCTTTGGAGGCCCTCGTTCTTAGACACACTGGAAGGCATCTCCAACACTGTTTTAGTTTGCTGGGCTGCTGAAATGCAATATACTAGAAGTGGGTTGGCTTTTAACAGTGGGGATTCATTAGCTTACAAGCTTACAGTTCAGAGGCTGAGAAAAATGTCCAAATCAAGGCATCATCAGGTGATGCTTTCTCTCTGAAGACTGGCTGCTGGCGATCCTGGATTCCTCTGCCACATGGCAAGGCACATGGTGGCGTCTGCTGGTGTATTAGTCAGCCAAAGGGATGCTGATGCAAAATCCCAGAAATAGGTTGGTCTTTATAAAGGATATTTATCTGGGGTAGAAGTCCACAGTTACCAGGCCATAAAGCTTAAGTTTCTTCCCTTACCAAAGTCCATTGCCACGTGTTGGAGCAAGATAGCTGCCAACGTTTGCCACGGTTCAGGCTTCTTGGGTTCCTCTCTTCCTGGGGCTGCATTTCTCTCCCGGCTCAGTGCCTCTGGTTCCTCTAAGGTCAGCTGTATACTATGAGGCTCTCTAGGCTTTCCTTCTCTCCACAAGGCCAGCTGTAAACTCTCAGGTGAATGGCTCATCTCTATCCCGGGGCCTTCTCTCCTTCCTCACGACCAAGCTTCTCCGTCTGCTCACCTCTCCGGCTCCAGCATCAAAACACCAATATCAGAACTGCTCTCTCTGTCTTTTGCCTTTCCTTTTATATTTGATTCTCTCACGCACCATGGGGTGGGCTCAATGCCCTACTGACGTGGCCCAGTTAATGCCCTAATCGTAACTTTTTCATGCCCAGATTAGCAGACCAGTTTACAAGCATGATCCAATATATATATTTGAAATTCATAATTACATCAATCTGCCAAACTGCAACAGTTGGTCTCTCCCTTCTCTTCCGGGATTCGTGGCTTTCAGCTTTCTGCTTCCGTGGCTTTCTCTCTTTCTTTCTCCTTATTCATCCCGTTTATAAAGGACTACAGTGAGAGGATTAGGACCCACTCTGGGCTAGGCTCTACTCAAGTAACCTAATCAGAGGTCCCACCTACAATAGGTTCACACCCACAGGAATGGATTAGTTCTAAGTAACATGATCTTCTGGGGGGTACGTACAGCTTCAGACCATCACAAACACCCTCTTGTTCTGTGCTGACTGGGCCTTCCGACCTGCCCAGCCCTGCTCTGCCCACAGTTTCCAGACATCCTCTTGCTTTCCCAGATTACCTGGGATAACTGTGGCCCACCCCTCCACGTCTGACACTGCTTTCCCATGTACTCATGGAACACGTGTAGGATGGCGTGTCTTTTCTCCCATTCTGTCACACATTCTATTTTATTTTTTATTTTTTATTATTTATTTATTTATTTTTTAAAGATTTTTATTTTATTTATTCATTTATCCCCCTCTTGCTGCTTGTGCTCGCTGGGTCAGCTAACCACGCCATGCTGGCGGGCTTGCCTTCACCAGGAGGCCCTGGGAACCGAACCCGGGGCCTCCCATATGGTAAATGGGAGCCCTACTGATTGAGCCACAGCTGCTTCCCCACACATTCTATTTTAAAGTTCACCTTCTTCCAGCAAGTGATTGTGAGTATAGAGAGGAAGAAAAAGTCCAGGGTTCTCCATCCAAGGGGCGGGTGGGCTCCTCCCTGTGTCACTGCCAGCACCGAGGCTAGGCGCCTGTTGGTTGAAATCAGTTCCATAGTTGGACCTTCGTTCCAGGAACAGAGAGGATTGAGGTCTGACTTGGGAGACTCAGATGAGCAAGGTCCTGGAGATAATTAGGCAGTGTTCTGAGTCTTCTCTCTCCAGCTGGCTGTCAGGGTTGCTAGGGAGACCTACAGACAGCACAGCAAGCTTGGCTCTGACAACCGCCTGGAAAGAGACCGCTGGGTCCTCTGGAGGGAAGCTGGGATGGGGCAGCAGCGAGAGCTCCAGCACCTCCCGCTGTCACCCCGCTGTGAAGTCGCTTGGGTTCTCCCAGTCTCCTTTACTCGGGTGAACAAGGGAGGTTGGATTGGCTCACCTCCCGGGTCCATACTGGTCCTCATTGGGCAGAATTAAAAAGCCTAAATGTCCAGAACTAACCATCTGGGCAGACCTGGCCAAGTTTCCCAAGTCTGCTTCTCCTCAGCGGCTCGGGATCAGGGAAGCTGCAATTGATTAGAAACGGGCTTGGCTCTGCTTGTCCTTTTGGTGAAAGAGGAAGGGCGAGACATGGAAATTTTGCAGCTTTTCAAGCTCTGCCAAGGCAGCCTGTGGGCAGATCAATTTCTTTCTGGTGTGAGAAGCTAATTGATAGGGCGAGGACCCTCAACGTGAGTGCCGGGCTCTTGGGAATTTTACTCTCTTTGTGCCTCAGTTTCCTCAGCTGTGAGGCGGGGATAACAATGGGGTGTAGAAAACATGAAATGGTCCCTGGCACATTGTGTGTGCTGCTGAGTATGTGTTGGCCATTCCTACTATTTTTCACCATTGTAGTAATGACAAAAGTAGAGTTTGACTATGGCCAGGGATTAGAAGCATGTTTGAGGAACCTTTTGGTGATTGAGAATAATGCTGCTGTCCCCTCTGTTTCCATGTGCACAGCCTCTTCTTCCGAATGAGGACACAGGTAACAGGCTCTCCGGCACTTACCTGAGGGGTAAGTGGAATTTGGTCCCTGAAGATGCCCGCTTCAGCTCATGCTCAGCTCCTGCCCCATTTTCTGAACCTGTGATTTGCCCGTGGACTCATGTCCTCTGCCATACGTATTTAAAGAGCTATTCCAACTGATCCTTAGTGGTTGGACCCAGGGTTTCCGAATAACGACCCAGGGTTTCCGAATAATGAACGTCATACTTAACAGCATGCTGTCACACATCTGTCTTATTTTCAACCCTATACAATATATTAAATTCCATGCAGCCAAAGGTTTTAAGAATAACACAGAGCTTGAGGCTTTAGAGACTCTGCAGGATCTGTATGTCCAGGATATCATTAGGACTGTGGCTTCCTGGTATCTCACTGGGAGGCAGGTTTGGAGTCCCCAAGCCTCCAGGCCTCCCTGGAAGACACTGTTGCCCACGCTGGCATTTAACTCTGGTTCATCACCTCCAGCACACTCCTGACAGCTGGCGTGTTTGTCTTTCCTTCCTGCTAGCTGTGCATGCAGCACATCTTGACTGTACATGGGATGGGACTGGTACCCCACTGTGGGGACCCCACTGGCCACTCACACATGGAGGCAGGCACCAGTCGGGGACCCAGCCTTACATGTGGGTCAGGAAGGCGGCCCGAGACTAAAGGAGAGAATTAGCTAGAGTAGAAGCGTTTCATCTGCTTCAGGGCTGTATGCGGGGTCTCCTTAAGGTGGCAATTTGTTGTGGTGGTCCAGATCTAGAGCAGCATGTGTCCTTGTCACGGGTTTGCCACTCCAGAGTCATAGGTTTTGGCTGTCTGCTCTGGCCCTCCTCATTTCTAAAAAGAGACAGTTAAAAAAAAAAAAAAAAAGAATGTAGTAATATTACCCTGGGTAGCTGGGGCCTTTTAATGAGGTCTCACATATGTATAGTCCTGTGCAACTGGTCGTTTTTACTCTAATTATTCACATCCTCTCTGGCTCTCTCTGATTTCCATAAGGCACACATGGAGGTTCCATTATTTTATAAAACCCCTCGTTCCCACCCTCCACCAACTCCCCGATCCCCCCAGTTATATCTTCCCACTAAGGAATGTTTTGTAAACCATCCAAACATCTTAGTGGTCTCGGCTGTGGATTCTCCAGTGTGTTCAGTCGGCTGGGGGTGAGTGGGAGTCTCCTTGCCAAGGCGATATTGCTCCTGAGCAGCAGGGTTGGTTGAGCTTTGGAGAAGGAGAACCCCACAATCAAAGCCCGAGGATGGGGACACTTTGAGAACACACTCTGTGTGCGTGTAGCTAATCATCAAAGCCTTTCTGTGACCCACTGAAAGGAAGGCTCTTGTGAAAAAGAGAGTAATGGGGTTTCCATGTTATGTCCTTTAAAAAAAGAAAGGTGACGGAGAATGGGAAATTTTATTTAACACACCTTAATCTCCAGGTAGTGTGTGTGTGGTCTGGTCCCTGCTGCTGTCCCAAGCCCCCTACAGACAGACAGACAGACAGACAGACACACAAACACACACAGATCTGGCAGCACCAGGAATCAGCCCCCCGGATATTGGAAGAAGTGCTTTGGTAAAGACAAAGTAAACCCAGCAGTGCTCCTGCCACCCTCACGAACCTCTCCATCCTGTTAAATTAGTCAGGTTACTCCTGATCCACCGTTACTCCACCTCTGTGCGCTTAGCTGCCCCTACCGGTAAGCGGTTCAGAGGGACCCTGCGCCCTGGAAAGTAAGCGCTTTACGTCTCCTCATTTCAATGCTATTTTTGACTCTTTGCCCATGGTTTGGTTATTAGGTTTTCCTCTCTACCAAAGTGAAATTTATCCAGTTTTCCTTAAGCATGCACAAAGAAACCATCTCTAGTTTCTGCTGAAGTAGCCTCGTAGTATAGGCTGAGAAAACCCTGTTCTTGTTCTTTGTGCCTTTTCATTTAATAACTCCAGAATGGCGCATGTGCTTTATGAACGCTGATTCCATGGAAATGCATCGTCACTGCTATAATGGTTAGCTGCCTAAACACGCAACACCATTTTTGTTCTTTTGAAAGGGCCTAATGAGATAGGTCATATTTTCTGGCTGAAGCGGGGTTGCCCGAGTGGGCCATGATGCCAGGGACCTGAACCCCCCTCCTCCAGAGAGAACAGTGCGATGGTTGGGGGTGGGGGTCGGCTGGCTTGTCCAGCCGGTGCTCAGAACCCTGAGTGGAAACAGACCCCAGACCCATGTCAGAAATCAGGAATTTTGAGTTCATGACCCCCAATTGGAGTGGAAGCACCTCCTTTTTTAAAATTTTTTTAAGATTTTTTTTTTTTTAATTTATTTTGCTGTCTGCTCTCTGTGTGTTCTTCTGTGTATGCTTGTCTTCTCTTTAGGTAGTACTGGGAACCAATCCTGGGATCTTCTGGAGTGGGAGAGAGGCGCTCAATCTCTTGTGCTACCTCAGTTCCCTGGTCTGCTGCATCTCTCATTGTCTCTCCTCTGTGTCCCTTTTTGTTGTGTCATCTTGCTGCGCCAGCTCTCTGCATAAGCCAGCACTCCTGCACGGGCCAGCACTCCGCTCAGGCCAGCTTGCTGCGCGGGCCGGCTTGCCTTTCAACAGGAGGCCCCGGGAATCAAACCCTGGACTTCCTACATGGTAGATGGAAGCCCATCACTTGAGCCACATCCATTTCCCCACCTCCGTTTTAATGTCTGAATATTTCTGTGTCTTGTTTTCCAAAAAGATGACTATCTTAGTATCACATACAGGATGGCTCCAAACAACAAAAACTTCCTCTTTCACGCTCTTGAAGTCTAGAGGTCCAAAATCTTTAGGGGAGAATCTTCCTTGCCTCTTCTGAGTGTCTGGTGGTTGCAGCAATCCTTGGACTTTGACCTCGGCCTCCACTGTCACTTGGCTGTCTCCCCTGTGTCTGTCTGTCTTTCCTCTCCCCTGCTTATAAGGATACCAGCCACATTGGATTAGGCTCACCCTGATCTCTTGCCTCATCTTACAATATTTTCAAGCTCCCTATTTCCAAACATCAGTAGTAATGTATTAGGGTTCTCCAGAGAAACAGAACTACTGGATGTAGCTGTATATTCCATGTAAATATTAAGAGATTTATGGCAGGAGTTGCCTCATGAGACCATGGGGATTGACAAGTCCAAATTCCGCAGGGCAGGCTACACGTTGGGAACTCTGATGAAGGTGACAATGAATTCCCTGGGAGAAGCCTGCTAGCTGAAGTAGAGGCAGAAATTCTTCTTTTGGACTGCTAAAATCTTCAGTTCTGGTCTTAAGGCCTCCAACTGATTGGATGAAGAGACCTCTCATTGCTGAGGGCAATCTCTTTTGTTGATTGTAGATGCAATCAGCTGACTATAGATGCAAATCCATCTATGAAATACTCTCATGGTAACAATCAGGCTGGTGCTCGCTTGACCAAACAGCTAACGCTGTTACCTAGCCAAGTTGGCACATGAACTTAACCACGACAGTCGCCTTCACAGTTTCCAGGGTTAGGACTCAAGCATGTCTTCTTCTTTTTTTTTTTTTTTTTTCAGCTTGGTGGTTTCCTCTTTATTGATGTGCCTCCTACCATCCCCCCACAATTTCAGTCCCTTCCATCTACCCCCAAAAAAGAAGGTAGTGAAAAAAAAGGGATTGTTGGGGTTTGAGCCCCTTGGGCAGTTAGAAAAGGAACAGAAACCAAAACAATCACCAGATTTGACAGAGATTGACAACCAAGAAGTCTGAGGCAGAGTGGGAAAGATGGCAGAGAAAGGTAAAGAAGAAAAGAAAAAGGAGAGGTACTAGGGGTCATCTCTCCTGCTAGCAGGGGCTGGAGAGAGAGCTTCAAACATTAAGTGCAGGTTCTGAAGAAGGGAGATGCTGTTTGAGCCTGAAGAAGGAGGGGTGGGTCAAGGAAGGAGGGCCACCTCTCTCTGCAGAATGGGACCCCCCACCTCAGGGGCAGCAGCTTCACAGACCGTAGACACTTTCATCACTGTAGGCAATGTATAGAAAGAAGTCTTCTTCATGGTGTTCCTGGTAGAGCTGACCCATCGTAGCACTGGTGGGTGGAATGACATTGTTGACAAAGAAAAACAAGGCATCCTCAGCTCGGAGATGAATTCGCTTCCGGATCAAGAAGTAGAACTGACCAACTGTGAGATCAGAAGGCACCAGGTATTTCTTTTTGTCCAGGTCTCCTATCCGAGCTTTGGGAGCCTTCTCTACTATCACCGGGACGCGGTCTGGGTATTTCTTTCGGATTTTCTCGCCCTCAGAGCGGTGCTTCTCGAACGGATGCTCCTCTTTATACATGAACTTCATCCTCCCGGGGACCGGGCTAGACCGGGCTGGGCTGAGGAAACCTGGGGGGGCCGGGATGGGGGGCGGTGGCGACGGCGGTGACGCGCGGACAGATTCAGCCTCAAGCATGTCTTCTGAGCGGGCCTGGGGAACAGTTCAACTCAGTGACTTATGGTGAAGAGGGACATCGGGGGTGGGCCTGAAAAGTTCCAGGTGAGAGGAGACTGGAAAGCCCGCCTGGAAGACATGAGTGTGGCTACCCTCCCTCCTGCCTTGCACGCAGACTCTGGTGGAAAGGGCTGCTTGGGGTCAGAGAAGCTTTTCCAGGTGAGGTTGGAGGAAATGGGTGGAGGGTCAATTCTACACACACTGGACTGCCGGACAGGCCAGGAAGATGAACTGAGGGGCAGCCCCTGGGAAGTTCAGGTCCTCTGCCTCCACCGACTGCTCAGGATAGGGGGCTCTGCCCTCGTGGGTTCCATTGGGTCATTAGATTTATTCTCAGCCCCAAACCTGGTGGGGTAGGTGGCTCTGTTCCTGAAGTGGCCTCCTGTTGACTGGTTTAATTTCTCTTTACAAGCTACCGGGCAAAGTTTTGCTTTTCAAAGGGATAATTTCCCCTTCTTCTATAAGCTGCAGTGGACACATCTTTCAGTATCTAATGCAAGAGTTATACATAGAAGGCATGCCTAGGTTAAGAAATATGGTAAAGGTTTTAATTGCCTATTAAACTATAAATCCTAACATAAACTCCTAGACAGAGCAGTAAAACCTCGAAGTCAACAAGCAAAAATGAAACCAGTTTTGTGAGGGCAGCAGGGGTATGGGTAATTTCTGTTTTTACTAAAATATGCATTTAATGTGGCAGTTTGACAATGAAAAGAAAACTATAATTTGAGATTTTCCCCCCCTTTTAAGTGTTTCAGTTAGAATGCTTGAACAAGTGGCATTTTCTTCTGCTGCATCTATTATTCTTTTACTTCTGTCTTACTGTTTAATACAAATGTACGGGGAAAATAAATTGAACAGCAATTTAAAAATTATTTTTTCTACCTGTCAGATGTGTATAAATCAATTTAAGCACCTTGGACCTTAAGAAATTTTCTCGGGCACAATTGGAATTTTTCTTCTCCTTTTAAAACACTTTAAACATCTTGAAAATGAGACAACTGGGAAATGAAAAAATTATGAGAAGCCTTTGAGAATAACTGCTGACCCTTTAATTGATCAGCTCCCCCTCCGCACCCAAAAAACCCCCTAAGATCTATTACCTTTGGATAGTGTTCATAAAACATGCAGTGGTAGAAGGGTTTGTTCTAATATAGTGAAGTTTTCTCCCTTCCCTTTTTATATGGTTAATTCTGAGTTCATAATACTTGGTGGCTGCTTTATTTTATTGTTACATTTTCTGTTTTTGTTATCATGGATGTGATCTCATTACATGGTTTTTGTTTTAAAAGCAGGAGATATTGCAGAACAGAAATCTTAAGGAAAGGTTTAATAATGTGTGCATATATAATTCTTCACATGAAATGGACTTTTAAATACTTATTTTTCTTGGCTACATATACATTAAAGAAAAATGATTTCATTAATTTTCCCCTGATGGAGGAACAAAACATTCTCCAATCTAATCATCTTAAATTACTGTAACATTTTTTTTCTCTGAAGACAAACATACTGAATATCGTTTACCAAAGACACGAACAAAAAACACCAAAATTTTAACTATTGCAGTAATTACCATAAATTATATCTGACAAAGTAAAACTAAATGGGCAGGCAGTGCATCCCTTTATCCCAGATGAGGTCTTGTACTGCTGGCTGCATCATTTAGAAAGAAGTTCATTTGTGAACCCCAGCCTGACTCGTGTAAGGTATAAAGGATGATTAGGTCCATTTGAAACTTATTTCCTGAACACAAGGTTGTTTGCCCAGTCTAAGAGGAGCACAGATAAGGATTAATCAGCTCTCTATCTCCTCCTCTTCCCTGCTTCCCCCCACACCACCCCCAAACAACTTACACATTTGTCAGTGAGTCAGGCCACATTCTCAGAAAAAGCAAATCCACCCCACGTGGCAGTAGGTGGAGATGCTGCTTGGGAGAGCCAGTGGGTGGGTGATGCAGAAGACCTGCAGACAGGCTGAAATAGGAGAAGACGCTGAAGGCTGAGGTGTGGCCAGCAGGGAACTGGACTTTGTTCATTTATGCCCCAGGTATGAGGTACTAGTAATACAAATGCAGAGGCAAAGCTGCAGATACTCCTGGGAGGTCAAAAGCGGTAGGATTTGTTGGCTGATAGGACGTGGGATTCACGCTAACTATACAGTCAGTTCTCTTGGGGTGTATAGTAAAAACACAAAGGCATTTTTCTGAAGCACGTTACCTAATTCTTCAGATATTTACAGAGCATTTGCCGAATGCAAGTCCTGGGCTGGGCACCGTGGCTGACTGAGCCCTTAGAAGACACTTAGTCTGGTGACTTTCAGGCTTTCACTTCATGGCGCATGTATAGGATAATGACAATATTGTCTGGCCTGAGAGGATAGATTTCCTGTCATGGGCCCTGCCCAGGCACACAGAGTTGCTAAAACACATGCCACACAGTGGATTGGCTTGAACAACAGGATTGTGTTGGCTCACGCTTTCAGAAGCCGGAAGTTTTGCTTCTTCTTGGGCCGGTACCTTCTGGCTGGATGGCAATCTTTGGGGTTCCTTGGCTTTTATGTCATATGGCAATTCATATGGTGGCATCTTCTCCTTTCTCTTCTGTTGACTTCCAGCTTCTGGCTGCTCCCCATGGCTTCTCTCTCTGTGGCCTTCTCTATCAGGCCTCCAGTACCTGGTGAAGACCCATCTTAGTTCAGTTGGACCACACCCAAAGGTCATTTTCACAGCAAATGGGTTCACAGCCACAGGAATGGATTAAGATTAGGAGCATGTTTTTCTGGGGTTCATAGCTCCAAGCCACCACAAGGACCATACCTCATTCTCTAGTAACGCAGAAGCCAGATTCAGGTGCTTCATTTGGGAAGCTTTGTTCTACGTACTTGAGTTACAATGTAGGGCATGGTAAGTGGACATAAGTGTGGGTGACCACTCGCCATGACTGTTGGAGGAGCCAACGTGTTAGTCATGATTGGTGGGCTTCGAGAAGGTGAGGAACTTGCGTGGGGACAGTCCGCTGGCGTCATGCTGGCAGTAGACTAAAGAGACATAAGTCCAGGAGGTTCCTGCAGCATCTCTCGTCAATGTCCAGCTGCAGATTGGATAAATAAACTGGGACCCCTTTCTACAATGGATACATACAGCAAAAGAAATGAAGAAACTTGAGCTACACGCACAATCATGGATGAATCCCACCATCACGAGGCCAAACGAAGGGAAGCCACAACAGTGCACTGTGCCATTCCATTTGCATTTTTTTTTTTTTTTTTTTTTGAAAAAAAAAAAAAAAGACAAAAGTAAGCCCCGTCATTTAGGAAGCAAATATGAATGGTAAAACTATAGAGAAACAATAAAAGTAAAGTAGGGACATGGTTATTAGAAAATCACGGTCGTACTTTGGAGACGTTCAGAAGTGGTTGAGTTTGGAGGGGAGGAGGACGGCTGATCAGGAAAGGACCTGTGGAGGAGATGTTTGAATTCTTGATCAGGATGGTCAGGCGTGGTTCTTAAAACTGGGCATGTTCTTTTGTGTACTCTTCTGTATATGTGCTGTATCTTCCTGTTTAAAAAGTTTATAGGGAAACGGATGTGGCTCAAGAGGTTCGGCGTCCGTCTACCATATGGAGAGACCGGGGTTCGATCCCCGGTACCTCCCGGTAAAAAAAAAAAAAAAAAAAAAAAAAAAAGTTTATAAAATTAAGGTAGAGAGTCACTTTGTAGAGTCTTCTTGAAATCTCCAGCAAAGCCACTTCCCAGGCTGATGGGCATCTCATCTCCACGTGGGCGTCCTCTGACCCCTTCTGCAGCCGCCGGCTCCTTGTCCAAACATCTTTCTCTCTCCTGCCTTTGCCCATCTTTATGAAGGGATTTTGCTCAAGGGATTTGCCCATGGTGTAGGCTCCTTTTTTATAGCCGCCAGCTTTGCTTCATCAAGGCAAGCTGAGAGTGTTACTGGAATTATCTTCCCTGATCTGGGGGTTGGGGTCAGGAATAGGGCTGCTGGGTGTCAGAGAGCCCCATTCCAATGTGCATTCAACTTGAAGCATGTCAGGGCAGCACCCAGTGGCACCAGATGTGCTATTTTGACTGCTGCTGTTTTTTTACCTTTTAAGCACAACTAAAATCACCGTGAAATTGCAGACATATTCTTAAAAATAGTCACCAAGATTTGTGTGTTTCAGACCTACGAGACTTTTGGGAGAGGCGTAGCACATTTTATGAATGAGGCGTTAATTCAGTTTCATGAGTTGAACGCCCTGGTCTGAACTGGGCTGTGTTGGTGAAGAATAGTGGAGGCAAAATGAGAGAGGGGTTGTAGGGAAAGGCAGCTTCCAATGCAAGGCTTCATCAACGCCTCCAGTCCTGGTTGCTTCCAACAAGATGGGCAGAGTATGAAGACTGAAGGGGTCGTATTTCTGTAGGGTCCTCTTTGGGGGGCCTTAAATCCCATTACCATATTTTCAGACCTGGGCTGGCCTGACCCCTGTCATCCAGCCCACTCCTTCTTGGTAACGTTTGCATGCAGAGACATAAGGCAGAGTGCATTCTTGGGCCCGGCTGGAAAAGCAATCATTTCCTGGCAGAGAGTTTGGTCAAGTTATAAAGTGGTTTCGCTTGAACAGAGCCCATGCTATCGGGTTTTATTAGAGCTTTGTTTATGTTGAGCCCTGTGGGAATCACAAGCTTAAATGGAGCTTTTAGGTAAACTTCAGGCTGGGTCTGATGGAACACACCTTCCTTAATTTCAGGACTTCACGAAAGTTTTTCTCAGCTTTCAGATCGCAAGAGCTTTCATTTGGGACCTGTACCTTTGGAGAAGGCTTTAAAAATTCGATTCCACTTACGTCTTCCATTTTGGAGTTTTAAGTGTTCTGATAGATGGGTTCATTGCCCAGTGCCATGTTTTTGTTTGGGCTGACGCATAAATCTTGCTGACATTCGCTTTTCATGGCTTTAAAACAACAGCCCCGCTGACTTTGTATGGGTGGGACTCTTTATTCCCTATTATATTATGCACAAGGCTTAGAGAGTGTGTCCCCTGCCTTAGCTCAAGTCAGATCTACTGAAAATTCACAGGTAACACTCAGCATTTGCAGTAACAGGTGTTGCCGGGGCTGAGTTCATTAATTGATGTTTTCTCTCTAGCTGGCTTAAAAGGTAGACAACTAAACAAATTTGTCCTTAAAGCAGGGCTGCCGTTAAGGGCCAGTGGCCATCAGATATGACTCTTGGCTGGGGGTTTGAAAGGCGGGCAGCTGGCCCTGCTCTGCTGGCTGTCAGAGGAGTGAAGTGAGGAGATGAATGCAAGAGGAGAGAGGAAGTGAGGTGATGGAAGAGACCAGGTTCCCTAATGGGGGCCAAGAAGAGGAGGCCCCGGAGACCAGGAACAACCTGCTCAGGGTTGCTCCTTGGACCTGGTATCTGTGTTTCTCTCTGGGTAACAAGATTTACTGGCCTTTGTCGTGGAGATCAATTTGCTTTGGAACCTGAGATCCATTTTTACTTTCTATTTGTCAGCTGGAATGAAAACATTCATGAGCTTCCCAGTGCTGTGGCTAGGAGGATGGGGCCAGACCCTGTCGGATCTCAGTCCCTGGGTGCCTCAGGCTGAGGGGGCAAAACCACTGGGAGAAGTCCCATCGGCTCATAAGCTCCATGGGTTTTCCCAAAAGCTGCGCTTGGAAAAGGCTTTGGGTCCTGGAGGCACTCAGAATAGATGAGCAGAGATTTTGGTCCAATGCTTTTGTCGGGGTCCCCTGGGCCAGGGTCAGAGTTGGAATTAAGGAATCTACAGCAGTACTTCCTGGTATTTGTCTTTGCATTCTCAACACAAGCTCTGTTACCTCTGAGGTGTTTTAAACCAGAACAATGGCAGAGAAATCACACCAGATGAGGTGGTGGTGGAGGAGGTGGTGGGAGTTCTACCATAGGTTTCTTCTCCCTCTTTTTCCAGTTGACATCACAGTCCTTCCCTCCTTTTCTCCCCCCCCACTGTCCCTCTTCTCTCTCTCTCTCTTCTTCCCTCCCTCCCTCCCTCCTTTCCTTCCTCCCTCCCTCCCTCTTTCTTTCTCCCCTTCCTTTCCCCCTTCCCCCTCTCCCCCTCTCCCCTTCCCCCTTCCCCCCTTTTTCCTCCCTCTCTCCATCCCTCCGTCCCTCCCTCCCTCCCTTCCCCTGGCCTCCCCTCTTCTTCCTGAGAAAAATCAAGCATCTTTTTTTTTTTTTTTTTTACCGGGAGGTCCCGGGGATCGAACCCAGG
>JAKSZT010053762.1:4582167-4621982 GCA_026826555.1 Tolypeutes matacus | reverse complement strand
CCTGAGAAAAATCAAGCATCTTTTTTTTTTTTTTTTTTTACCGGGAGGTCCCGGGGATCGAACCCAGGTCCCTCCATTTGGGAGACGGACGCCCAACCAGTTGAGCCACATCCGCCCCCCGAAATCAAGCATCTTTGTCCAGGCCACCAGAGTCACAAAACCAGACCAAGTGCAGGTTACTCTCACACCTTCTGCTGACTGTGGGCACCCAGCTGGACCTTCCATTCTCATAGCAAGGCCCTCGACACTCTCCAGGGGTTTTGAGCTCTGCAGAGATTCGGGTCTCACGCCCATAAGTTCACACGCCCCCCTTCCTAAAAGGAAATTGGGGCTTGGGGATGGGGGGATCTGGGCCTGCCGGGAGGGGCTGCTTGCTCCCCTTCACCCCTGCCAGCTTGGCCCCTGCTCACTGCATACCTAGTGAAGTGGGGGTGGAGGGGAGTCTTCTTCCCCATAGGAAGTGAGCCAAGAGTGGGAATGGAAGTTTACAACACATGCGTGTGTCTGTATGTGTCTCTGGGTGTGCACACACAGAGGGAGGGAGAACAAAAGCACAGAGAGGGATGTTGCCGTGAGCCCTGTACTCTGTCATAACTGCACTCAGGGCACCCAGGGTGGTAGTGATGGGAGCCCCCCTTTCACACAGCTGGTGCCCTGAGCTGTTTTGGGCACCTCTCCCTGTTCTCCAGGGCTTGTTGGTAGGATATCCCTACCCCCAGGCCCCCAAATCTTGCTTTTAGAGAGGGACATGTGGCAAGGTCTTTAGAGGTGGAGTGGGCGTGGTTTGCTCCGCAGACCCACGCCGTGTCCAGCCTGGCGGCGTGTTGGGTCTAGCTCTGTGGCTCGGGAGGCGACGGCTCTTGGCGTCCCTCCGTGGGTTGGCTTGTGCTACTGGGCTCTGCCCTACCTTGTCCTTTATTCTGGATCTGCCTACACAGTGAGGGGCACTTCTAGTAGGAGGGACCGTAATCGGGGAATTCATCAGCTGAGTGTCCACCCTGTGTTGGGTATTTACACGTGCTCATGATTTCCTTTAGCTTCCATCGCAATTCTGCAAGGTCCATAATGCTGGCAGAGTTTTCCCCAGAGGAAACCACCACTCTAAAGGTAAAAGAACCTGTTCAGGACTGTTCATCCAGTCAAGTGGCTGAGTTGGGTCAAGCCCAAGTCTGTCTAAAGCACCTTCCACATTCCTTCCCACTGCCCAGTCTTTCCTTACCCATGTAGGCTCTTCTCATTCCTGGAAGCCATTTCTCTTCAACTAAATTTCCGGTTGTGGGAGGCTCCGAGTTTCACCAACACGGAGATTGCATTTCTGTCTCTCAGTATTGTTTGGGGGGTGACCTTGGTTGGGCATCAATTAGGGTTCAAGCAGAGAAACAGAACAAGTAGGGGATATAAATTGAAATGTATAGCAAGGAGTTGGCTTAGGTGATTGCAGGGATTTGTTAGGCAAATCTGAGGCACCTGGGAAAGGCAGGCTGGCGGTCTCCAGATGGGTGAAATGCTGTGCTAAGGCAGAATTTCTTCCTTGTGGAAGCCTCCTCTCTTCTCTTAAAACCTGTCAGTTGATTGAATCAGACCCACCCAGTTTTATCTAGGATAGCTTCCCTTACTTAAAGTCAACTGACTGTGGACTTTAATCACACCCACAGATTTCCTTCATTAGCAACACCTAGATTAGCGTTTGATTGGATAGCTGGGGCTGCAGCCTAGCCAGGTTGACACACAGAAGTGGGGAGAGCATGACCGTCCTCTCTTGCCCCTTCTCATTTAATGTCTCTAAACTCACAGGTTTCATTCAGTGATGTTTCCAAAAAAAAAAATAGTATTTTCTTCTGCAGCAAATGTTTAGATTTTAAAGTAGTAAAAAATATACCAATATCAATGCAAGGAGAATTTGTCCCTTCCGTACCTTGAATTGCAATGAATGTCATTAGTATTCAATAATGCCTGACTGTGCTCTAGGCACTGTGCGACGCTTCATTAATGCTATCTCAAATCCTTGCACCAGTTCTCCAGGCACAGTATCTACAGGGTGATGCTTTCCAGTCAAGATAACTGAAGGGCCAGCACACAAGTCCAAACAGGCAGTGGCCTGAGCTGACCCATGTAAGAAGAATACCTGTGGCCAAGCTCAGCACGAGAATTCTTGTCACATATTCCTGGCTGGGATTTCCCATTTCTTAAATCAGGGACTAATTGGTTTGTGTGTGGCCTTTCATAGAGGGCCTTTTTTAGGGATGGGAGATGGGCACCATCTCTTGGGGCAGTGCAGACTCATGCCTGCAATCACTCTGCCTCTTTTTTATGAAGGGAACAGATATTATGCTCATGGCTGCCTCTAAGAAAAAAGAGCACAAAATCCTTGCTTTATTCCAACCAAACTCTACTGGTCTCTTCTGAGAAGTCATGTGATTCATCCCTGTAAAACAGCATGGCTTCCTGCTCTCATTCATTATGTTAAAAGCAAAGAAATAAAAATTTAAGTTGCAAAAGTAACCTGAGTTTTGTAGAAAAATCCAAATCATAAAGAAGTACATACTGTCAAATTTGTACCTTTCCGCTTATCACAGGCCACTATTAACATCTTTTTGTCCATCTTTCCAAATTTTTCTCAACACATACAAACTTACATGTAGGCATACACAAATGCATTCTTTTTTTTTTTTTTTTTGTAAAATGTATTCATATTAGCTTTTCTCTTTGGAAGCTTGTTTTTCTTTTAATAGTACAAGAAAGCCCTTCTATGAGTGGGTGTATAATTCTTTCTTATTTGTTTCAGCGGCTACACAATCAACTAGAAGATCCATTCTCTGTAAATATATCAGATGTCCTTTGCATACGATTTCCTGAGCCTGGGAGATTGCTCTCCACTTTGTGCTTCCAGACTTAGGTTGTGTGTTTCCAAGAGTCAGTGGTGTGTGTTCCCAAACTTGTTAATGGGAGTTGTGCTTGTTATTATGCATGGATAATTTAGTTGAAGATGGCAGCAACTTGTTAAAATAATTGCTGTTGAATTTGTTGTCAGACATAATGAAATTGATCAGCATTCTCTGCTTAGATTTATAGCTATATTTAAACACTTGGCCTTAAGAAAACCCTTCCAGGGGAAAGATGATATAATATGCCTGATTTATGCAAAAATGGTCATGTGAACTGCACTCAGTAGATTTAAACTCAAAGAAGGACCTGGCTCTCCATCAGTGGATTAATGATGATTCATTTATGTATTTTATGTGAAAATATTTACTGTAGACGTGTGCCATTCACTACTTTATATTTTTTGCTTTCATTAACCAACCATCTACCAATCCTGGTCCCATTGGGAAGAAGGCATCCACTGAACTGCCTTTCAGAATATGGAATTAAAAATTTCTTTCACATGGTTCCAGGTACATGGAGATATTTACAGAAACAAACACACATGGACAGATAGAGATAGAGATATACCTGAGCTTGCTGCAGGATGGTATCCGTGCGTATTACAGATATGCTTGTCAGTGTGGCCATACATTTAGAAGAACTGTATCATGTTTTAAATAATTATTTTTTTCACTCTGGATGCACTCCAGGGAAGTGATTGTACAAGCAGTTTAACTTATTTAGAGGTGGGCAGTGTGATGCTGGTAATTGAAGTATATTTAAGCTAGACCTTGAGGTTATTTGAAAATAGAATTCTCCCTAATTCACAGCTTGTGTTTACCTTCTGATGTTTGTAATGGCTTAGGCATTTAGAATAGGCAGATTATGAGATACCTAAAAAGGCATTTTAAAACGTTAATCACCCATTTCTGAATTTTAGAAAATCTTAGGAAGCTAGAGATAGAAATATAACTTTTTATAATGTTAATAAATCTTCTAAACTAAAAACAAACGTTAGGGGTGTAACCCAGATATTCCCATTAGTGTCAAGATCAAATAAAGTCTTGCTTGAGGTTGTTCTGCAAGTTTTGCCATTGTACTAAGCTGTGAAATAGGAACAAGGAGGATATCTAATGGTAGTACAAGACACAGTTACTATTTTTCAAGACAGCGTACCTTAAAAACCCAAATGAACATAGTATAAACTTTTAGAATTATTTAGTGAATTCATTAAAGAATTGGCATAAAATATATCAGAAGAGCTTTCCTATGTATCATCAAAAATCAGTTAGATGATACATAGGGGGGAAATTCCATTGCAAAATGCAAAAACAGAAAAACCACAGTATCAAAAAATATGTAGGTCCTATTGAAATAATCTTACTAACTTCACCAGATGAGATGAAATTATGTTAGTGTAATGAAAGATTTTAAAGGTATAATTTATGCTCTGGAGGATTAAATGTCAGTAGTTCTCAATGTGGTAAACATTTAAAATACTCTCAATTCACATCCCTACAGGACTTTTGGGAGGACACTGTACAAACTGATCTGTGCTCCATCTAGAAGAATAAAAAACAAGGTAAACATCTAAGAATACTTTGAGTAATAAAAGGAGCTCTTTACCGTATTTAAGAATACAAAGATACAAGAGCTAAAATAGGTACTTCCCGATATGATGATATTAATAGGAAAATAAACAAAAGACCCGAGGAGTAAATTCACAGGAGAAAAATAGTCATGGCAGTATAGAAATTTAAAAAGTCTTCAAAATTATTCAAGATTCAGAAATATAAATTAAACTTATGGATGGACCACTTTGAAATGCTCTAAAACTTCAGTAGGACTTCCTGGGTAAAAATCTGACAGGTGGTTTCTAGTTTCTTCATTATACTATCTAGGACTTTCCAGATTTTCTATGAAAGCTGGCTTACATTTTAATAATTGGAACTATGTTAAAAAAAGAAGCTCCGAATCTCCCTTTCTCAAAATGTTACCTTATACACACACACACACACAATTGTTGATATTCACATGTGCAAAAGATCATTTACTTAACCCAAGAATTAACCACTGGGTTTCTGCCTAGCTCTCCTGGTACAATTGCAGTATCATGTTATCTAACGATGATATATTGATTTTATTAAAATTTTTAAAGTTTTAATTTAGGTACACTTTGGTTATACCACAAATAAAGTTGTAGGGTATATCAAGGTTTAAAATGTTTGAATAATTGGAATGGGGCCCTTCAGAAGTATCAAAATAAAATGAAATGCCTGTAGGACAGAATGCTGACACATGTCCTGCCCTGTTCTAGGCTCTTTATCTGCATTAATACATTGAATCCTTGTGAGATGGAAAAGGTGTCTCTCCCATTTTATGGGTGCTTCTTAGGAATGTGTGCAGGTTTTGGGAGTTGACTCGTGTCCCCCATAAAAGACGTGTTCAAGTCTTAACCTGCATTCCCTGTGTGTGTGTGTGAACCCATTTGTAGACCAGACCTTTAGTTAAGATCTGGCTGACTTGATCCATGTAACTGGAGGCCTTCTGAAGAGAGGAAATTTGGACGTTGCCCATCAGAGGAAGCCAGAACAGAGAAAGCCACAGGAGGAGACCACGGCCATCGCCGGGTGACGGAGGCCGAGCTATAAGCCAAGGAATGGCGAGCCTTATAGTAAGTGCCCCAGGAGGCTGCAGTCACCAGGAGAAAGCATGGCCTGTTGAGACCTTGGTGCATTGCTGCTGTTGACGCCAACCCATTTTGTGGAATTTGTTATAGCAGCCCAGGCAAACTGAGACACCAGTCACCTTACGACTACGTGGCTGAGCTGGGATTTGAACCCATGAGGTCTGGCTCCGAGAAGCCTAGCCTGTTAACCACAAAACCAGACAGCATCTACACTACTACATTCCCTACGGAAAAAAGCAGTTATTTCCCCCAACAGCCAGGGAGGAATAAAGCCAGCCTTTTTGCCTTCCCATTTTCTGACCCACTTTGATTTTCCTAAGAGCCACGGAAAGCTTCTAAACCTCACCCCAGAATCCTCATGGACTCTCACCAGATCAAGGCTGGTTTAACTAAGCAATGCCATTTCTCATCTGTTTATTTGCTAATGGAAGGACCATCTCTTTCTTTTCCCTTCTAAAAAAATCAGAGTGTTGTTTGCCCAAGTTAGCAATTTGTGGAGATGGAGAAAAATTTGAGTATTTTCCATGTGGCTTTGCTAAATAGATGTTTCTCCTTTTACTGCCCAACTTTCCCTCCTCCCCCACTTTCCAGCAAAATAAGCAATAGTTCACTCACCTTCTAGACTTGAGTCACCCCTTCTCTGCGGTGAAACCAATTAAGTTCTGATTCAAAAGTCCTGCAGTTTCTAAAAATATGAAAGAGATAAGAAGCTACCTGTGATTGGTATAACTATAACTTGGGTGGTGCCTCTTGCTGCCCTCAGACGCCCCCAAATATTGGAATACAGATGTCTCATTAGCTCCTTCTTTCTCCCCTTCCAGATCTCAGAGCCTGATAGTCGCATAGAAGTCGTTGTAAATAATCTCATTTAAGTATCCTTCCAAGTGCAAGAGCACAAGATGGCTTCCTAAACACTTTCGTTGTCTCTTTTATGTTTTTCACCACAGCATCATTAGAGGTTAGTTAAATGTGAGTAGAACCTTATAAAAACAGCCTGAAACCTTCACAGTAGATATCCAGGGTGTGAAATATGGCTTCGGGCTTGCATGAAGAAATGGTCTCTCTCAGATGGACCAGATAGATCATCTATTCTTGCATGGGGGCAAGTGTCCGAATTGGCGATTTCACTTCAGGGCTAGTTGCCAGGCTTACAGGAAGACCACAGGCTTCCTTCTGCATCTAAGTAGAAGTTGGGGGTGGGGGAATAAGCTCGTTTGAAGGGCTTCTGTGTATTACAGACTTGTTGCCGGTGGTAGAAACAGATGGGTGTGTTTTTCTTGTTGTCCCCTATGTCTGAAAGGCACATGTTATTTGTCACTGGCTTCCATAAGGCCACAAAGAGACATTCAGGGTCCAAGCCATATGGCCTAGCTGGCTCAGGGAGCATTACCCAAGCCCAGCTTTCCCTCTTCCACTAATTTCCTTGAGGCTAGAGAACTGGGGCTGCTCTGTAGGCAGTGCTATTCACTTGGGTTAAGGGGCGGGGGGATTCTTGTTTGGGCAAAGGAAAAAATGTGGCTGGCAAGAGGCTTGGGCCCTCCCCTCCTGCCCGACCGGGCTGTTTCCTAATTGCAAACACATGGGCTATTTATAGAGGTCCTGCCTGGTGAGTTCTCTGTGCATATCACCCCTGGAGCCCTGTTTCTCATCAAGGAAACTGGGGCATCGTACACAGTGACAGAGGACAGCTGCCTCGGGCGGGTGGACCCCTGTGGGTGCAGGGTCAGGCAGCCGGGAGCATTTTTGGTTGCATTTGGGTCATCATCTGTTTTCGAGTGCATGTTGGTGAATGATTTTGAAATATCTCCTCCCCGTTTGTTTGCTTTTCTCTTCGTTGGTCCTATATCGAAGGTTTTATTTTGTTGTTGTTGAACTGTGGTAAAATATAACATAAAATTCAGTGGCATTGATTACATTCACAACGTTGTACAGCCATCACCCACTGTCTATTCCCAAAACTTTTTCATCACCCCAAACAGAAAACTCAAAGCCATTAAGCAATAACTGCCCTCCCCCCAGTAACCGCTCATCTACTTTCTGCCTTGGTGAATTTGCCTCGTCTAGATATTTCATGTGAGATCATACAATATTTGTCCTTTTGTGTCTGGTTTATTTTGCTTAGCGAAATATTCTCAAGATTCCTCCATATTGTAGCAGGACTTCATTTCATGACTGAGAAATATTCCGTTGTATGGATATACCACATTTTGTTTATCCATTCATCTGTGAGACGTTCTCGTGATTAATGCTGCTATGAACATGGGTGTAGAAGTATCTGTTTGTGCCCCTGCTTTCAAATTTAAAGCATGTGCCTAGGAGTGGAATTGCTGGGCCATATGGTAATTCTATATTTAACTTTTTGAGGAACCGCCAAACTCTTTTCCACAGTGATTGTACCGTTTTATATTCCCACCTTCAATACACAAGGGTTGATTTTCCTTTTTTTTTTTTCCCTTTTCAAATAATAGCCATCCTAGTGGGTATGAAGTGGTATCTTATTATGGTTTTGACTTGTATTTCCCTCATGACTAATGATGTTGAGTGTCTTGTCTTACGCGTTTTGTCCGCTTGTTTGTCTTCTTTGGAGAAATGGCTAAGTCCTTGGTCTATTTTTTTGTTAAGAGAAATTTTAGGTTTATAGAAAGCTCATGTAGAAAATACAGATTTCCCATATACCCGCCCCCATTTTTAACATTTTGCATTAGTGTGGTATGTTTGTTACAATTGCTGAGAGAATCTTATTATAATTGTATTATCAACTATTGTCCATGGTTTACATTAGCGTTTGCTGTTTGTGTTGTATAGTCCTATGGTCGTGTGGGTTTTTTAAAATTTTTCTTCTATTTTTAATTAAAAAATAATTTGTCTTTTTATTGTATTGCAGGAACTTATTTATTTATTTAGGCCATGATATTAGTGGTGTCGTTTATAGAAGTCTTTCATTTACTGTTAATTTATGCATAAGCATAAGAATAGTCTTATACTTCTTTATATATTCTGGATATTAAACAATTGTCAGATATGATATGCAGATATTTTCTCCCATTTGATAGGTTGTCTTCACCTTCTTGATAATGTCCTCTGATGCACAAAAGTTTTTAATTTTGATGAAGTCCAAATTATGGACTTTTGTTGTACATGCTTTTGGTGTCATATTTAAGAATTCATTGACAAATCCAAGGTCATGCAGATTTTCCCCTATTTTTCTTCTAAGATGCTCCTATATTTAGGTCATTGATCCCTTTTGAGCTAATTTTTGCAAATGGTGTGAATTAGAGGTTCAACTTCATTTTTCTGCGTGTGGATGTCCAGGTGTTCCAGTACCATTTGTTGAAGAGACTGTTTATCCCCCATTGAATGGGCTTGGCCATAGATGTTTGGGTTTATTTTTTGATTCTCAATTCTATTCCATTGGCCTATATGTCTGTCTTCATGCCAGTACCACACTGTTTCGATTACTATCGCTTTGTAGTAAGTTTTGAAATCTGGAAGTGTGAGTCCTCCAGCTTTGAATTTGAGGATCAGCTTTTCCATTTCTGTAAGAAAGGCTGCTGGAATTTTTATAAGGATTTGCATTGAATTTGAATACAATCACTTTGGGTTGTATTGATATTTAACAATAATATATCTTCTAATCCATGAGCATGGAATGTCCTTCCATTTATTTAGATCTTCTTTATTTTCATTCAGCAATGTTTTGTAGTTTTCAGTGTACAAGTCTTTCACCTCCTTGGTTAATTTATTCCTACATATTTTATTTTTTAAGATGCTATTATCATTGGAGTTGTTTTCTTAATTTTGTACTGATTGTTCATTGCTAGTGTTTAGAAATATAACTGATTTTTCGTATGTTGATCTTGTATCTTGCATCTTTGTTGAATTTGTTTATCTATAGTAGCTTTCTTATGGATTCTTTGGGATTTTCTGTATATTGAATCATGTCATCTATGAATGGAGATACTTTTGCCTCTTCCTTTCCAATTTGGATGCTTTTTATTTCTTTTTCTTGCCTAATTCCTCTGTCTAGAACTTCCAGTAAAGTGGGAATAGCAGTGGTGAAAGCATGTATCCTTGTCTTATTCATGGTTTTAGAGGGAAAGCTTTCAGACTTTCACCATTGAGAATGATGTTAGCTGTGAGTTTTTCATAAATGCCTTTTTTCATGTTGAGGAAATTCCCTTCTCTTCCAGGTTTTCTGAGTGTTTTTATCAACAAAGGGTTCTGGAGTTTGTCAAATGCCTTTTCTGCATCAGTTGAGATGATCATGTATTTTTCCCCCTCCTTCGAAGGGTTTGCTGTTGTTAATATAGACTTAAATGCACTGTGACCTGGTAAGGGGATGCCTTTTACTTAGCTCATGCAATTCCTATTCTTTGGAGAAGTCCAACTTTTTGTAATTAATTGGTGAGAAAGCACCCTTCCCACACACAGGAGTGGTGCTTCTCATGTTTTCATGTGCACACAGATCTCCCAGGGGAAGCTGATGATGCAGTTCCACAAACCCCCTGGAGCCCAGGGCCGAGTGAATTTGGGCCACACAGACCCCAGGCTTGTAATCAGACAGGCCTGGATGTGACGCCCAGCTCCTTCACTTATATTTACCTTACCTTCTTGAAGTTCAGGTCCTCATCTGTAAAGTACTGATAATAGTATTTATCTTGCAAGATGGTCATGATGGTTACTTGAGAGTGTGTGAAGTAGAGAGGGTCTGGTAAATGATGTAATTTATGACATTGTACTGTTTTAAACTACCAGCCCATTGTGAAAGACCTGTTTTTCTGTGTTCTACATGTGAATATAGAACTAGGCAGAACCTGAGGATGGGTGGGGAAGAGCAAGCAACAGCAGATGGTGAGGATATCTAGAGGTGTGGCCGATGACTCAACATGTACTAAGCGTTTCAGAAGAATTAGGGAAACTGAGAATCCTCTTGTATTTGGAACTTAGGGCATTATGGATTATGTTTTCAGCTCACCTTGCCCCGTGACCTTTTCAGCCCACCCTCCCTTCTCTTCTCGTGAACTTACACTCCTAAGTTTCCACTGTTCCCCTGCTTGCCCTCCTTTGTGGAAGCTGGACTGACCCTGAGCCATCTTGAGTTAAGCCTTCTGACCTTCTTTCCCATGGACAGAGCCCAGCTACGCCCACCCTTCCAGGGACTCCTCAAGAGTTAGTGTCACTGTCAGGGACCAGACTGTGAAAATACAAGTAGAAGAGTTCCTGGACAGGGTATAGGCTGGGCTGCTGTGTGAGTCTCATTTTGTCCTTGGATGTGTGTGGCAGGTGACTGTCCTCTCCATGAAGGAGGCCATGCCAGCTTCTAGGTGGTCTCTGGGAGTTCAAGCCGGTCCTTTGCCTCCGTTCTGTCAGATTCTGCCCCATCTTGGTGTAGCCCACCTGGGGTGGGCCTTGAGGCCTCAAAGACCATGGCCAATGGGAATTTATATCACAGCTTTGTGGAATAAATAGGTTTCAATATCTCACCTTCGCACAGAGTTACAGCTAAAGTGTTTAATTTTAGGTAAATTTTTTAATCACTTTTTTTTTATTATTGTAAAAGTATCAGTGATGAGATCTTTGGATTTTACCTGCAGGTTTCTGAAGCTTCTAGAGATGCTAAGGTCCATCATGCGCCCTACTGCCCTGGCTCCTCAAAGAGGCAGTGCCCAGTCATTCCTCCTGTGTGTATTCATTCTTTCCACAGCCCACACTTTCTGTCACTTGCCCCGCCCTGGGAGCCCACACCAGGGAACTGGCTGGATTAGTGGCACACGTGCTTCCTGCTGAACTGAGACGATGAAGTTGGGTGGTAGCGGTGGCACAGGAGTATCTTTTAAGGGGACATGTATGCCCGTCAGTGTTTGGTTGGTTTGGTGTAGTTTGGTTATCTCTGATTATGGCCGATTTTGTTCTGCTGAGAGGGAGGGTGTTAACCCTGTGCCCCTGATTATAATGAGTTGAATGGACACCTGCTTTGTTCTCGCCCTTTTGCTCTGTTCTCTGGGGGATACAAGTCAGGTACAGGTCCTGGACTTGTTCCCAGGAACATCCAGTCCAATTTGGGATACAGGGCAAAGCAGTCATGCTTTTTTTTTTTTTTTTTTAATTTTTATTCCCTTGGTCCCTGTCACTTTTATGGCTTGCCTGCTTTCTTTCTCAGCTCTTTCATAGATTAGCTTTGACATAAGCTACAAAATATTTCTTCCATATGGTCTTTCATCAGAACTTAGGAAAACATAGGTCAGGAAATTCCATAATAGGATCTCACGGATAGCCCAAGGGAGCTCTTTGCCATTCTACCTGAGCCTACAACGTGGGCATAATAGCGTCCCCTCACAGTGGGTTTGAGAGCCGGTGACCTAATGTATGGAAGACAATCCACACAGTGCCTGGCACGTACTAAGTGCTCCATAAACTTTGACCATCATTGCCAGGTGGGTTTCTTAGAAAGGTAACTCTGATAGCAGCACTGAATATAAATAGGAGTGGGGCAAAGACTGATGAAGGAAGTCGAATGAAGATGATCCTACACTTTAATTCTGCCTATAAATGAGGTCTTGAACTGGGCTTGGGTTGCAGGAAGCTAAGGAGATGAAAAGGTGAAGGAAAAGTCTAGCTGGGGAGACTGGAGTGGACCAGGACAACTATCAACCCAAGTCAGAGCTAAAGGTATCCAGAAGGCACGGGTATAGGTGTAAAAACAGATAATGAGTGAAAAAATTATATATATTTAAGAGTGTTTTCCTCCACCCTTATCTGCCGTATTCATTTCCAGTGACTTGAAGCTTCAAATGCGCTGAGCAAGCTAACTTTGTTACCCAGTATCTTGAGTCAAGAGCTGTGCTTTCCTGCCTGGGACTTCCTATAACTCGTGAACTCCATCACTGCTGCTTGTGGTTTGCCTTTCCCTCCTGGATTCCCCTTTTCCCTTCGTATCTCTCCTAGGAACTGTGTCTTCTGCCTGGACTTTGAGCTTTCTAAGAACTTCCCTCCCCTGGAATTAACAAACATGCTTAATCTAATTCATCTGGTGTTGAGATAAGGCAGGGGCTACATATCATGCTGAATGAATTACTCTTATCATTTTGTATCAACAGCAGAGAGCTGTTCTCTTGGGAAGTTAAAGCTGTACTCCAAATGTCAGGGAGCCGGGGACCAGGGGGTCACCGGAGGGATGGGAAGGAGAGTGCCACACCAAGGGACGTTGAGAACTGCTTGGGCAGTGGGAGCAGACCCCATGGGGGGTGCGGGGGATCTAAGGCCTTAAACCCTGCTGCCTGGGCAAAAGTCAACACCTTTGACATAAATAAGGCTGAAAAGAAAGAAGAACAATGTGCCAGGTCTGGTACCCATTTAGATGGAGGCTCTGGTAGGATACCCAGTTATAGTGATTTTAGGCAGGACAATAAGATAGTTTCAAGTCAGAAAGACCCGTGTTCAAATCCCAGTTCTCTTCCTTGTAAATTTGAGTGGGTTTTTAAAAAAATGGAATGTTTACCAGGTATTTCATGTTCTAAACTCATCGCATAACATCCCTTTGAACCTCACACTTGTCTTAGAGATGACACACAGGGAGGTTAAATAACCTGCCTGGATAGGGTTTGAATGAGGAAAAGGCTGCGTTTTTAGTTTTTAGTTTTTAATCTCGGTGTTGTTGATTGGTCCTCCTTCAGGGTCATCCTGGGATGGAATGAGACCGTGCAAGTCTACACGTGGGAAAGGCTCAGTAAATAAGCCATTGAGTGTTATTAATATTATGTAATAGTGGCACTATTGGGGTCCTCTCCTGGAGATACAGATCTGAGGATCTTCCTCACAGCAGTGACATCTGTGTCCTAGAATGAAAGTTATATTTAAAGAGAGTGAAAACGTCCTGTCTTCATAAAGTAGAAGGTCAAACTGGCATTTGAAAGGGAGACTTGCTGTGCCTAGAGGATGACTGCGATGGAGTGACTCGATGAGCAGTCGGGGATGGAAAGGCAGAGGGTGGTGATGGACAGGAGGGGTGGCCAGGGGAGGCTGTGGTTGGGGGCAACCATTCCGACGGAGCCTGGTGGGCTGTTAGGAGGACCAGGTAGCAGGTGTGGAAAGAAGAAGGCAAGGAAAGAGACAGAAAGCAGAATGGTGGCTACATGGTTCAGGGCACATGTGTTTTTTTTTTTTTTTTAAACTAAAGAGGAAATTGGGGCACTACCAATAAAGCAATATGAGATCTTTTCACCAACATAGTTTGTGAATCACCTAGCTACATATTAACTCTTTGGCTTTTAAAAAATCAGTGCCTATGTGGATATGTGGGGTTGAATGAGAAAAGAAAGGTGCCTGATGACAGACCCTTTTTAAAATTTTTTGCAGCTGCTACTATGACTTTAAATTTGGGGTCCATAGAGAAGCCACATAGGTGGCATAGGTGCGTCTGGGCCTGATCTGAGGTTATCTTTGCTTAGATGGTCTACCCCCGTGGTAATTAATGACAGGTGTTTCTCTTCTTAGTGTCTGCTTTGACACAGAGTGATGTGCTAGTACCGTTGTCAAGGACCAGGTTGGCGCCTCCAGAGACTTTACTTTTTACAGTTAAACTCCAATTGGCAACCCATTTCACTTTCCCATCTTGCTGCCATCACTGCCCTTCTATGTCTCCTCATCTATCTTTTCCTCTATATCCACCCTCTAACTGCTAAGGCTTGGCACTGCCCTGTTCTCTTCCGATGGGTCTCATCCATCCCCTTGGCTTTCAGAGTTTTTTGGAAGCTGAGTAATCCAAGATACTCATCTCCAGTCTAGATTTTGCTCTGAACTATAGACTTGCATATCCAGGCAGGGGCAAAAAGTTTATCCTTTCTCTTTGAGAATCTCTTTGGGGTCATCTTGTTCCAGGAGATTTCGGTACAATGGCTTTTGCTCACAGTGGGGGAAGGGGGGGGGGCAGTATGTGCTATTCTCAAGTGGTTTGATCCATTTAGTGCCCAAGAGCTAGAGCCTGAGGAAATGCGAACCGGGTCTGTGACCACCCACCTCTTCATCAGGGAAAGGACAGAGGTGTGCTACTACCTCAGAGGTTTTATCTGAGGGAGAAGCGGGAGGTTCTGGAATTTGGAGGTGCATTATTGGGAGAGCCAGGGTCAGTGTGAAAGCTCTTCTAGGTTGCTAGACTGCCGAAAGCAATATACTAGACATGGGTTGGGTTTTACAATGGGTTGGGTTTTACAATGGGGATTCATTAGCTTACAAGGTTACAGTTTCTGAGCTGAGAAAAAAAAAATCGAGACATCGTCAGGGGATGCTTTCTTCCTGAAGAACAGCTGCTGGCTATCCTGGACTTCTCTGTTACATGGCAAGGAGCATGGTGGTGTCTGCTGGTCTCTCCCTTCTCCTCTGGGTCTCGTTACTTAAGCTTCCTGCCTCAGTGGCTTTCTCTTTGTCTCTCCGTATTCATCCTGTTCATACAGGATTCCAGTAACAGGATTAAGAATACCGTGGGCCATGTCTTAATTGAAGTAACCTAATAGAAAGGTCCTACCTACAATAGGTCACACCCATAAGAGTGGACCAGCTTTAAGAACATGAATTTTTGGGATCCATACATTCTCAATCGACCGCAGAAGCCTAGAGCATTTGTGGAAAAGACTAAGCCCTAAGTGGAAAATTAAATTGAGTAAACCTTCCAAGTCTGTACACCAAAGTAGGTATCTTAAGCAACCAGAGCTAGCCCTCGTATGTGTAATATAATGGGGGCAGCTTCGCTGAAACTCTTTATCTGCTCAGCTCTGCCAAGGGGAGACAAAACCCCTCAGAACATAAAATCCATGAGCCAGAGGAGACAATGATAATCCAGTGCTTTTCAGCCTTCCCCGCGTGTATTAGACTTTCCTGGGGTCCCATCCCAGAGGTTGTAGGTGGGGCTCAAACATCAATAGTTTTTAGTTCCCGGCTAATTGTGATGTGCAGCTGGTGTTCAGAACCACTGATAAAGCTCAGGCTCCATTTGTTCATATGACGAGATAGAGGCTTAGCGAGCTGACATGGCCTGCTGAGAGGCACCCAAAGACTTTGTGGCTGGCCCAGCCAGAGCTAGAGTGGAGGGCACCCACTTCTCATTGGTGCCCTTGCATGGCATCCCACTGCCTGCCACATGACTGTGGCTTTGCTCAGGTCCCGTGTTTGCACCCATGGGCCCACTGGGGTGCCATGGTCCCTATGCTCAGAGCAGAAGGATGGCGTTTTCATCAACTGCTTGGACAGACCTGTGGGAGCAGTTGGGAGTATGTTTTCCTCATGGAGAAGACAATGAGGGGCCCTCATCCTTCAAGAACAAAGACAAATGAAGCAGACACACAGAGGAGAGCAGGAAGGAGAGGTGGAGAGAGGATTCCAGCCCACCTGAAGCTCAGGTGGTCAGTTAGGGAAGTGGCCCAGTATCCTTCCTTCTGGAAGTTAGAGTCCCGTAGAGTTGACTTACATCTAGTTGATTGCATGCATTGCAACTAAGAGAGGCCTAACTCATACTTCTGAAGACCAGGAGCTCTGGATCCATCAGTGTACCGTTCTGGTTGATAGTTTGTGCTCCCAATCCCATTGGACAAGGTATAAGTCCCCTTAAGCTCTGCTCCCATTTTTTTTTTCTCATGTAGGGAAGTATTAAACTTACTTTGCTAGCTCCACAACTACTAAACTTATTTTGCCCACTCAGGCAGTTCTGGTTCCTTCTACAGGGAACCATGGGGGCTCCTTCTTCCTCTCCCCCACCCCTAAAGTCTCTGCTGGAAATGAGCCTGCCACTGTGGACCTGGCCACTTGAGTAGAAGGCTTTTCAGCCTGCACCCAATGTTCAGGCAGCCCATGGGGTGGCTCACGGGGTGAGGGCTGGCGGCGCCACATGGCAGAGTTGTGGGCAGCGGGCGGGAGTGGAGGGAGGGCGCCGTGTGGGGATGTGCAGCATTTTGTTCCAGTTAGAGATATTGTCAGAGATAGTAGCCCACGGGTCGTGCTGCTGCAGAAAAAGTGTAGTGTTTCTTCCGTACTTGAAGGAAAGAAATAAATTTAGCCGTGCATATCAAAGAACAGAAATCTGTCATCTTGGAAGTCACTAATTTACAGTTATGTGACACAGATTTGAGTAATTAGAGGATTTGATCACCAGGCATGTGAAACCTATACAAATGTTGGTCGGTGTTCTTGGAAAGAAGTCAAACTTCCAGACCGTTTGAGCGAGTCATGATTCTTTAAAGGTTACCACAAGCTGAATTGATTTAGTTTGGCAGAAACTACAAAAACAAACATGGAGTTTAGAAAAGCAAAGGCTCATGTGATCACATTGGCCCCGGAGAAAAGGAAATGCTTAATAAATTGCATAGTGGACCAGAATGCACTGAGGCTCCCTCTCCCCCACCTGATAATTTTAAGATCGTCTGGAACAGCTATAAACAAAAGCTGGAGACACCGAAACAACCTCGCCGGCCCCCGCCCCTCCCCCCTCCCTTTAACTACTAGCTAGGCTTTTGTTTTCTTTTTTATTTTACTCCTGAAGTAAATCATAATCATGGTAGTTAAACCCAGCCTTGACTTTTCTCTCCGTTCCCATGGATACCAGATGGGGGCCTTCCTTGGTCAGATGACCATATTACTGCCCGAATCCAGAAGGCCGAATGGGACAGGCGGAGGGTGGGAGAGTGGTGCTATACCCAAAGCCCTGGAGCAGGGTGGGCTGCTGGGGGGCATGCCACACACACAGGAGGGTCCGAGCAGATCTGCATGGGAGGCCCAGCTGGAACCCATGGTCGGGGGAGGTGGAGGACAGCAGGGCCAGCGAGCTGCTGGGAACTGAATGAGGCTCCCCGAACCTCCTTGCCTGGGTCCTTGCCATAGTCTTTTTTTTTTTTTTTTTTTTTATTTTTTATTTTTTTTATTATGGGGAAAAATCAAAATTCTCATAATACATACAAACATTTGTAAAATGATATATAAATATATATGCATATATGTGTATTTGCTTACAAAAATGTTATTTTATATATATATATATATACATATATTTTAAGAGGTGCTTAGATTACCTAAAATATTATACGGAACCCACTCGGATTCCCATGTTGCCCACCTCCCACACCTCCCACCACATCCAACACAAACATCTCCCATAGTGTGGCCCACCAACCTCAATGAACTTACACATCCTTGCCATAGTCTTTTTCCCCTCAGACACGTCAAGACATCCTGAAGCTCCAGTTATACTGGTCCTGACCTTTGCCTTGCTCACTGAAGGTAACTTTCTTAGCTCATCCAACGATGCTAGTTTAGCCTTATCTGCCTGGTGTGTCATCGCAAGCTTCTGGAAGCCACGGAAGGTCTCCTGCAGTCTACCCTGCCCACCCTGTTGGTTGGAAGCAGCTCGTTGCCCTGGAACAAACACTGAAGGTTGAAGGACCAGCCCAGTTCTGCCCTTCACAGGGATGTCCCACCCCCCTTCCCCCAACTCGACTCCTGAAATGAGGTTGGCCAAGAGAGTCGCCAAGGGCCTTCCAGCTCCGAGGGTCTCTATTGCATCACCGGCTTTGTTGGAAGTGGCAGTCACCATACTCTGAGCTTGGGTGCTGAGGCACCATTCTGGGGAGGGAAGGGCTCGTAAGGCAGAGGCTGGTGGGCTCTCAGAGTCCATTGTTCTCTCTCCCATGAATTCTTTACTTCTCCTTCCTGAGAAGTGCACTGTGGCTTCAAAGTAATTTAAATGATGGATGATCAGCCCAAATACACCTCTTCGAATGCTTTTAAGATAATGTCCACTTATAATAGTACTGTTTGCCAGTGTAGTAGTTACAGGTCTCTCAAATCACTTAATAAGTGTCTTTTTTTTTTTTTTAAACTTGAGCTTATCACAAGTAATAGGTGGTAAATGACCGTCTCTGCCGCACTCGTGTGCCCATGGTCCTTCATCTCGTATTTTAATGCTCTGTGGTTCCAGTAATTTCTCTTGAAATCTTCAGAGCCGGCCCATTCTAGTGGGGATTGGGGACAATGAACAACTGAAAAATTAATGAGGGCATTGCAGATATGGTAAGCATAGTGAAGGCAATACAACGGGGAAATGTGGTGGCATCACTGGAGTCCAGGTTGGCAGGGAAGGACTTTCTGAGGAGGTGGCTTCTGTGCAGAGCTCAGTGTGATGGGACAGAGCCAGGAACCATGCCAAGGCCAGGCAGAGCTGCCAATGTCTAGAGGCTGGAAAGAGCAGGAGGTGAGGGTGGCTACTCTGGTAGGAGACGAGGGTGGCCAGAGAGTGAGGACAAGCCCTCTGTAGGTGGTGGTGAGGATCTGGGACTTAGGCAAGGTGGAGTGGGAGGCTGGTTGAGGGTTTTAAGGAAGGAAGTGGCGCGGTCTGGTTTACATTTTCAAAGGACCACTCTGGCTGCACGCAGACCAAATGGGTTATGGTGGTTGATTGTTGCTGGGAGCTTGGTGGCTGCGGTGTTGGTGAGCCAGAGGGAGGATAGTGGGGGCAGTAGAGAAGGAGAGGAGTGAGTGGTCTGAGATCTGTATCTGAGGTAGAACTGCCTTGGCTACTGGATGTTTGCCTTGAGGAACTGGCTGGCAGGCAATGCTTCGTGCCATTTCTTGAGAAGGGTTTCCTAAGATGGGGGAAGGCACAGGTTGTGGGAGTTGGGGCCCATGGAGGCCTGTTGTGGGTGTCAGTTACCAGTCGCCCGTGACCACAAACAAGTTTAGAGATGGTCAGAGGGGGCACACGTGGCAGCGGGTGTGTTTGTGTCATGGAAGGCAAATCTCAGGGCAGCCCCTCCTCCTTGGTTGATTTTCCTCTTGTTTTTGCTCTGTCGTTGGGTTTTTGAACTGTAAACATCTTTCAGACCTCTGTGTGTTGCCTGGGAATTTGATGATCTCCTAATCATTTAGGAGTGCCTCGAGAGCTGTTCTCTGCCACCAGTGGTCCTTTTTGGTTTCTTTGGCATCCCATCAAATAATTTGTTTGCAGGGAATTTACACGAAGCCCCTCGGTTTTGGGAAGGCCATTGGCTATCTGATGGTTGAGTTGCTGTCACATCCTCCAGCAAGAGTAGCCCTCATTAAGAGGCCGTCAAACTCAAGAGGGGCTTGATTTAGTGCCTCGGTCTAGTTTGCATGCATTTTACCTTCAAATATTTAGTGTTCTCTTTTAAGCACCTTTTTTGGCCTATGTATTTTAATTGCCTTAAAAGTTTATTTTTCAAACCACGTGATAACTTTTATTATGAATGAAAATGCCTGTGGTTTCTTTGCTACTGAGAGGAAGCTATACCACTCTGTAATAACTGCTCATCAGAGAAAAATCATTTTATATATGTGCTACGAATCTGTAATATGGCATGTTGGAAGCCATAGATCATTTAAAAATGTAACACGTATCATTTATTATGGAAAAAAAAGGTAGCTTACATTATTGGATTTCCTCCTTGAAACATAATCTGTCTAACCATGAACTTTTTTCTTAAACTCACTAAATAAATGGACTTTCACAATTCACTGAAAGATTTAAATGGCTTCTACTCATTGGCCCTACCTTAGAACTGGTATCAATTTTTGCTGTGTCCCATTGTTTGAACAGGCGGTTGGAGGGAACGTTTTTGAGCTGTTGCTGGTTGGCAAACCGTTTTCCAGATACTTTGCAGGACCAGCTTAATTCTCACCTCAGCCCTTTGACTGGGGGAAGTACAGATTTGTCACCAAATTCACCAACCCCATTGCACTTCTGAGAAAAGGCGAGTCCAGGAAATTTAGTTAAACCAATGGAATTCAGCAGAGCCTGATTCTTTTTTCTTTTTTCTTTCTTTTTCTTTCTCTTTTTGATTTCCAAAGCCCAGGTTCTTTGTTTTACAGCCATACTATAGGTGTTATGTTAATCAAAACATGCACAATTGCTTTTTCCTGGGTGTTCAGTTGCTTTCCCACCATGGGCTCATTCAGAGGCCTTGAAGGCACATGCCCTGTCATTTTTCTGACAGAGAAGAGATCCTAAGCACTTGGTGGTAACTGCTCATAATTTGAATTGCCGAGGAAGTAGGTGAACCTCTGGGGACTGAAGTCAACTTTCTTTTTAATTCATTGATTTATTCCAAAGTGGTATCAGAGCAGCTGGTGTGCTTAAGTGGTATAGCTTATAGTGATGTTTTTTTTTTTTTTGTTTCATGGACAGAAGTAGAAGTTGCGAACTTTTGAGGTACTGGCAGTAACGGGAATACTTGAGGAGGTGAGGAGATTCTGGGGTGATTTTGTAATGTCCTGGCCCTCAGGGAGGCCTGCTTCCTGTCCTGTTTCCTACCCTTCTGGAACCCTTCAGACCTTCAGAACAAGGTGTCTGCTTTCCTCCCCAGAGCTTGCTTAGGGCGAATGAATGAGAGTGGCTTCTGTTCTCTGCAGAGGTGACAAAGCCAGGCTTTTGCCCTCTGGAGACAAAGGGTGCCATTCAAGATTAGAAGTATGCCAGTGTTTTCTTTTACTTGTTTTCCTTGAACATTTTTCTTCTCGACAAAACATTTCTTTACCCGATTCTCCCATTTCTTCTTCCTTTTGCGGAGAAAATACAATACAGTGCAGGATTAGCATCAGTACCGGGTGCCCCACGGTCCCCTGCTCTCTTGTTTTCTACCCTCTTTAAGTTTTCCTGTGGACCTTGCTCATTTCTGGTGCCCCAGGGCCTTCTCTGAAATAAGACTTAGCTCTGGCTTGGGAAAGCCTCACTTCCCTGAGTCATAAACACTGTCTCCTGAGGACAGTTGCTTATGATGGGGTGTCTGGGCAAGAGAAGAGCTGGAAAGGCCACTTGAGAGAACTTTCTCCAGTGGGTCCTGTATTCACCCTGATGGCTCCACGCAGCCAAGATAGAATCCTCCAGAAGGCTGCCCTGGCTGGGGATCAGGGGCAAGTCGGGCTTCTGTGTGTCGGATGTGGTTTTTTTTGATGTCCCATTGCTACTTGATTGCTAAAGGATTCAGAAAGAAAGCCCCACAAGGTGGGCCTGCTTACAATTCAGAGACTCTCTTTCGCGTCATTTTTTCCCTTCTACCATTTCATTTGGCTCCTTTGACCGTGTAGATTCTGAGTGTTGTCCTACAGGTGGCAAACATATCCTGACCGATATGTGCTGGTCCCAAACAATCCGGTTACTGTTTAAACAACTGCTGTAAATAATGAGCCCCTCCATTGCCCAGAGTATAAATACGTTTAGACAAGTAAGAGTTCTGTAGAGTGAAAGTTTAGGTTATGTGAGAATATCAACAGCTGTAATTTGTAGGTCCTCCTAGACTGGGAGGCGAAAGTGATGTCAACTGCAGAAAGCCGACATTTTGTTTATGTATATTTTGTCATTGTGCCAGGAGGCCAAATTTGACTGTTCTGTTTCCTTTGCTGTGAATTAATCTTGGGGCAACACCTGCCAGATTTTTTTGGGGGGTGTGTGTGTCCAAAAGTAAACTTTGCATAGATGGCTAGATTTAATGGGTGCCCCAGCAAGGCTGTTTGGCCAATGATTATTAAACTTGCACTGAGAACTCATTGTTGGTTAGCCATTCTTCTCCGAAAAAAGAGGGAAAACCACAGAGGCATACCGTTGAGTTGAATTCAACAGTAAGTAGACAGATGGATGTGTGAAAAAAAATCCTAAACACTTGTGTCAGGTGTTGGGCTTCATGCTTTCAGCATTGAGGAAGTTGGGTTCTGTAAGTCCCTACAGCTTTAGCTGGGTCTTTCTTCGGTGAAAGGAATAAATGAAGGCTCACTCCTTTTTAAAATTTTTTGGCCAAGGCGGAAAGTGTCTGAAGACCTGTAAAATTAAGTATTTTTCTTTACAAGGAGCAAGGGGCAAGGCAGGGAGTCATTCAGATGTGAGATCACTGGGTTCTCTCTTAATCGAGGCCACAGTTCAGGCGTACCGGCCCCAGTCCAAGGCCTGTTTGAGGAGGCCACACACAGGTGCATGTCTGACACCCACAGAGGTGCCAATCCTGCCTGACGTCTGGAAATAACCCTTGGCGCTGGCTCTCACAGGCCCCAAGAATACGAGGTTAGCTTCCCAGGCCTCTGCTGGCACGCCCTCCGCTGTGCCTCACACACGAGCTCGGGGACATATTTGCTTTAAGCTGACCTGCTTTGGAACCTATGAGCCCTGCTAACTCCGCTTGTTTTCCTTCATGTCCTCCTTTCCCAGGAGCCATGACCTAGTGATTTCACACCCAAAAAGGAGGCTAAAGGGACTGCGTAGAGTTTTAGCAGAAATAAAAACTGCCGACACAGAGGAAGAGAGAGGCAGGGTGTTTGGGGTGTGTGGGGACTTCCCGTGGGAGCGAGGCCCCGTCCTTGGCAAGGCAGCTTTTCTGGGCTGACCAAAGGTGACCCCCCCACTTTGTGGATTCTGGCAGCCGTACAGGAGAAGGGGCACCCCAGGGCCCCAAGCTCCACGTGTCCCCTGCTGTGTGAGACCTAGGCAGACCCAGAGCAGCCTTCCTCCCCCATCACTCACCTTCCTCCCCCATCACGACCCCCTTGACAAGGGAAAGCATTAGTGGTCCAGTCTGGTTGAAGAGCTGAAAAATCATGTCCTTGTATATGACCTAGCCCTTGACACTCAGATGGCCCCGGGGATGGGGTGGGGGCAGTCATCTGGGCTAGTTTTGCTGTTTTGTCTTGTCCCTTATTAAACACACACGAGCTCTTTAGCCGTCCTAATTACGACGTTTTAATGTGCAAGCGTCCAGCCCCGGTTGGAGGTTAAACCCAAGGAGCCAGCTTGAGAGGATTTGCTCACACTTGGCTGCTTGCTTCCCGGTGACTTCGTGCTTTTGAGATCTGAGTTTTCCATCCCACGGGTGGGTGAGAACGAAATGGAGATCGTATTTGAAAATGTGCTTTGTGGTTCCCTTGCCGTTAGTGAACGGTTTCGATGCTGTCATTATTAGGGTCTCTTGGCTTCCTCTTAGTATTAATTCTTTTCAAGAATATGTAGGAGCTTTAATTGGACCATAGAAATTTATTACCAGACAGGGCCTCAGAGTCATTTAATGTCTTCCTTTCATTGTACAAAAGAAGACACAGAAATGTGGGATGTGAGTGGAGCAAAAAGGATGGGGCTTTTATTCTGTTCTTGAAGGGCTCTTCTTGAAGCTGCTTCACATTGACATTTTTAGTAACATACATAACAGAACTTGACGTTTTAGCCATTTTTAAGTGTACCACTTACTGGCATTAGTTACTTTTATTTTATTTATTTATTTATTTATTTATTTATTTTTTTTTTTTTTTATTATGGGTAAAAATCAAAATTCTCACAATACATACAAACATTTGTAAAATGATATATAAATATATATGCATATATGTGTATTTGCTTACAAAAATGTTATTTTTTATATATATATATACATATATTTTAAGAGGTGCTTAGATTACCTAAAATATTATACGGAACCCACTCGGATTCCCATGTTGCCCACCTCCCACACCTCCCACCACATCCAACACAAACATCTCCCATAGTGTGGCCCACCAACCTCAATGAACTTACACCTCCTGGAGCCTTGCCACCAACCATAGACCACAGTTCACACTATAGACCACACTCTCTCCCACTCAGTTCTGAGTGGTGTGTGCTGATTTAAAATGGCCTACATCCATTGCCACAACAGTACTCAGGACAACCTCCAACTCCCAAAGAAACCCCTGTATTTCAACTGCTCATCCCCTCCCTACCCAAAAAACTGTCAAGTGGCCACTGGCTCCACCTCATTGTTATAATTTCTTGCATTGCAAGAATCACCATATGTGAGCAAGAGAATACCATCAAGTCCACTCTAGTCCATAGTTCTTCCCCCAATCCAGAGGCGACTGGGATGGTGATGTCCACTCCAACTCCAAGTGAAAGAGGGCTTATATCCCATGGATATGGTGGGTGGGATGATCCCGCCTGCAGATGCAGGCCCTCTCCATTCCCTGGGATGGCCATTTCCCATCGTTGTCTCCTCACCAGGTGACTTGGATGAGTCCATTGAGCTGTAGGGTAGTAGTTACTTTTAAAATGTTGTTCATCACCTCCTGTTACTAAAACTTTTCCATCACCCCAAACAGGATCTGTTGACCTTTTAAGCAACAACTCCCCATCCTCCCCACTCCCCCCAGTCCCTGGTTACCTCTAATCAATTTCTGACTCTTATCGATTTGCTTATTCTAGATTATTTCATGTAAGTGGAATCCTACAATATATGTACTTTTTGACTGCCTTATGTCACTCAGCATTGTGTCTTCAGGGTTCATCCATGTTGTAGCATGCATCAGAGCATGTATATCCCACATCTTGTTTCTCCAGCCTTCTGTTCATGGACTCTTGGTTGCTTCCACCTTTGGGCTAGGGTAAATAATGCTGCTAAGGACAATGGTGTGCACACATAGTTTTGAGTTTCTAGCTGACATCTTAGTACGTACAGTATGCAGCCTGCACCGGCAGTGGTGAGGTGGTCATGGAGCCTGGGGGTTTCGGCACCAACAGCCCATTCCATGCCTTTTGAGAACTTCTCACTCTCTGCCTTCTTTCTTTTTCCCTATCTGTGTTAGTCAGGCAAAGAGGTGCTGATGCAAAGTACCAGAAATCTGTTGGCTTTTATAAAGGGTATTTATTTGGGTAAAAGCTTACAGCTATAAGGCTTAAAGAGTCCAACTCAGGGTACCATTTTTCACCCAAAGTTTGTTGCCATGTGTTGAAGCAAGATGGCAGGTGATGTCTGCGAGGGTTCAGCCACCCTCTCTCCTTAAGGCTCCGTGGACCCAGCTTTTTCCAATCTCAGCTGTAGGCTGGTGTAGGGCTCAGCTGCTCTGTTCTCTTCAACTGCAAACTATCAGGCAAATGGCCCATCTTTCTTCCCGGGGCCACAGGATCCTCTTCCGTGTCTATGGGGCTCTCTCTATTCCCATGTATCTTCCGTATGTCTTCTTGAGTGAGTGTCCATATATATATATATATATATATATATATATATAGAGAGAGAGAGAGAGAGAGAGAGAGAGAGCCCCCAAAGAGGGTGGGGACTCAAACTGAGTCACCCTAATGACATGTTCGAATCAAAGCCTTAATCTTAACATAATTTAATCAAAACCATCTCAGCTGAATCTAATACAATCAAAGGATATCATGTCCAGAAGAACAGACCAGTTTACAAACATAATCTCTCTTTTTGGATTTCATAAATAATATCAAACTGCCACACCATCTTTTCTAGGCACCCGTGAGAACTTTTCCCACTTCAGACCCTGTCCCACCCCTTTCCCTGCCATCCTGGCCTTCAGTCGGCCCAGCCTACCCTTCCCTGGTTCAGCCCATTTGCCTTCCCTCAGACCCCAGACTGCTCTGCTGCTCCCCACGCCCTCTGAAAAGTGCGTTTCCCTCCAGGTGGGGAGTCACCCCCATGCCCCTCTGCTCTCAGCACTCCTGGAGGCCCAGACCAGGGCAGACCCAGCCTTGCCCCTTGGTAGAGCACCACAGAACGTCCCTTCTGGACCCCTGTCTCCATGCTCCATCTGCTTTCCAGAGCAGGTTTTGTGACCTTTCGGCTTTCCTGCTCGCGGGAGCTGCTCGAGGGCAGGAACCCCCATTGGCAGACATTGTTACACCTCCAGCATTGGGCCCTGGCTCTTGGACTCTGCTGGGGCGCTGATGGCTTGAACAAAGGAAAACAGGCTCCTGTCACCGAAGATGGGATCTTATCACCATCTGGAGTGCATCCTTGAAAAACGCCTGTGAGTTTTTCTCCTGTGTATGAGACGTACTGCTCCTGTGGCACTGATGGCGCCCAGTGCCTAGCAGATGTGTGAATGAATACATCTGAAGCCATGGAATCTGGCTTCAGAGAAACTGGGAATAGGATCCTTTGGTTGGCTTTCTTTCTCTACCCTCATGACTTTCATATCCACAGTCAGGTCTAAAGGAAAATTCTAAATTCTTACAGTATAGCAGCTGAAGGAAAAGGACAGCTGTAACAGCAGTGGAGCAGGGAAGGGAGCCTGCTAAAGCCAGGAGAGGCCCTGAGGGACCTGTGGCACTTAGAGATTATTTATGAATCCCAAGAAAAAGAGAAAGGTTATGCTTGTAAATGAGTTTGTTCCTCTGGGTTGAATGCATTAGATTGAATGCATTAGATTCAGCTGACATGTCTTGATTAAATTACCCGTTAAGATTAGGGCTTTGATTTGACTACTTCAGTAAGGTGTGACTCAGGGTTGAGTCCCTGCCCCCTTGGTGAGCCTATATAAATGGACACTCACTCAAGAAGACACAATGGAAGAGGAGAGTACTTGATCATTTCGATCCTGCCATGTGACAGAAAGGAGAAGGCTCAAACAGCTAAAGCCCAGGGAAGAGTGATGAGCCATTTGCCTGGTAGTTTGTAGCTGAAGAGAACAGAGCAGCTGAGCAGCTGAGAAGGCCACAGAGACCAGGCAGAGATCACCTGCCTTCTTGCTTCAACATGTGGCAACAGACTTTGGTGAGAAAGCAACCTTGAGTTGGACTGTTTATGGCCTTGTAACTGTAAGCTTTTACCCCAAATAAGCACCCTTTATAAAAGCCAACAGTTTTCTGGTACTTTGCATCAACACCCCTATGGCAGACTAATACAGGACCCTCCTGGGAAGGCTCTGGCCTGCAGGATTGCATGCTGCATTCCAGCATGGCTTTATTTTGGGTTTTGGTTGGTTTTGGTCCCCATTTTTGGTCTCCCACAGGGTGACGAATGCCACCTCGGAAGCAGCTGTGTCATGTCCTTCTGTTTGCACCGCCATCCTCTCAGCACCTAGAAACTCCTCTTATTTCTTAAAGGTCCAAGGAGTAAAGCCCATTCTCCTCGAGTGGTGGATTCCTTGACACGGTGGCCCGTGGAATGCCCGCATCTGGCCTTCTTTGGTCTCATCTCCTGTTTGTCCCCTGTTGGGGGTTGAACTGTGTCCCCTAAAAAGATATGCTCAAGTCCTCTCCTAGCCCTGGAAGGTGACCCTGTACAGAAAAAGAATCTTCGAAGATGTGATTAGTTAGGATGAGACCAAGCTGGATGAGGGTGGTGTCCTTATAAGGAGAGGAGGGACCAAGAGACACAGACAGACCGATGGGGAGAACGCCATGAGATGACAGAGGCAGGGACTGAAGCTCAAGGACAATGGGCAAACCAACAGAAGCCAGAAGAAGCAGGGGAGGACTCTCCCTACAGGTGATAGGCTTCCAGCCTCAAGGGCCATGGCACCACACATTTCTGTTGTTTAAGTTGCCTGGTCTGTGGACCCCAGGAGGGCAGCCCTAGGAAACCAAGACCTCCCCTATCACTAGCACTTACCTGCTGGAGAGGGCTGGAGATATGGGGCTGAGGCTGGGGCCTGCCATCTACTGTGCAGACCAGTGTATCCTTTTTCCCTCTCTGGGCCCCTCTTCCTCTGAGCGGTTGAAGAAAATGGTTGAGAGTGTGAGACCTGCGTTTGGCAGGGAGCTCCACAGTGGACAAGGGTGCAGTAAGGGCCACCGGGCCTTTCTGGACTTTGCCAGAGCCCGGCTGGGCCCTCCCTCTTCTCCCCAAACCAGAGCTGAGAGCAGAGGGCGGTCCCCACTGCCACAGGCCCAGTACGCTGCATCACGCAACCCACACTCGGGCCCTTCCTCCTGAGCACACAGCTTTCTTTGGAAACAATTGGAGATGCGGCCTGTGTCTCTACCTGCATGAATGGAATGTACGGAAGCGTTGGCATCCTTGGGCTGCAGGGAACGGCTTTGGTGGCCTTCTCCTTCTGGTGTGGCTTCACACTCCAGCTCTTGACCGAGCTGACCTCAGCTAACGACAATGAATTTAAGTGCTTGGAATGGGCTTGTGCCTCCACGTGTAAGCAGCCAAAAGTGCAGAGGTAGAATTTCCCAGTTCGGTTGGTATGTTCAAGCTCCTGCTTATAAAATTATATGATCATGGATCCCAAGTCAGTAATACATGTGAAAACATTTGCTTACGCAGAGTGAAAACTGCCAGCTGGCCCTCGAGTTGCTCCTTGGGCCTTGAAAGTAGCTTTAGGGGAAGGCATTTGTAGAATGCTTTTCTTTTTCTTTTTTTTTTTTTAAAGATTTATGTACCGGGGGGGGGGGGGGGGGGCATTGTTTTGCTCTCGCTCTCTGCTGACTGTGTTCTTTTGTGTCTGCCTGGCCTCTCTTCAGGTGGCACCAGGAACCGATCCTGGGACCTTCTGGAGTGGAGAGAGGCGCTTAAACTCTTTTGCCACCTCAGCTCCCTGGTCTGCTGTGTCTCTTACTGTCTCTCTTCTGTGTCTCTTTTTTGTTGCGTCATTTTGCTGCTCCAGTTCTCCGCATGGGCCACCACTCCTGCATGGGCCAGCACTCCTGCGTGGGCCAATACTCCATGTGGGCCAGCTCGCCGAGTGGGCCAGCATGCTTTTCACCAGGAGGCCCCAGGAACCGAACCCTAGACTTCCTATATGGTAGATGGGAGCCCAATCACCTGAGCCACATCCACTTCCCTATAGATTGCTTTTAATTGTGGTGTCTGTCCTTTTAAATGAAGTCTTTTGAACAGTCTCCTTCTCCTCCTCCTCCTTCTTTTTCCCTTTCCCTTTCCCCTTCTTCTGTTTTATGGTGAGATAGATAGTATAGCTGTGAAAATTTTCCCAGAGAGGCAAGAGCTGGTGCCAAAACACTCTTGAACTTCAGGAAATAATTGAACCCAGTTCCAGATCTGTCACCACTGCAGCCTTGGGCACATTGGGAAGTGGCTTAGCTTCGGGTTAGTCCAGGTTGGTGCAGTAGGTCATCTCCCACCCACCCCCTTGCTCTCAGTGGAACCAGTCTGCCTTCCGGGCTGGCTGTTGTAGGGGAATAACAACACAGCTTCTTTTGCTTCTAAGTGAGAAGACTGACTTTTTTCGTGATTGTGTGTATGATCATGTGTACTAAATAGCCACAAATTATGTGCCTGAGAGAGGCACTTAGAGCAGTCTTTAGACCCTGTTAATGGGTCAGGAATGTGTTAAAGCCCATTCCTGGAGATGCAATTCCCATTACCTTAAAGGTTAAGGCCAGTCCTTGAAAAGCCTGACAACAGGAGTTAGTGGGAAGCTCTCCCCAACTGGGCCCAGGGTTGCAACTTTCAGATGAGTAGTAGGGGGGTGGTCTCCCTGCCTCCCACTCTGCCCTCCATGACTGCCCACCAGCGTCTAGAATCCCCCTCCCCCCCCCCCCCCGAGATGTTGACGCATGCCAGTGAATTGCTAAAAATGAATCACATTGGTTAGTGCTGGCATGCTGCTGATGATTTTGGTTTTGGCATAAGACCTACCTGGTTAGTACAAGCTGCAAACGGAGACAGGCATGGCCTCTAACTTTTGTGGCTCTTCCAGCAAAATCCCCCCGCCCTCCCCACTCTTCCCTCCCTCCCTCCCTCCCTCTCCTCCCTCCCCCCCTTTCCTCCCCCTCTCCCTCCCTTCCTCCCTCCCCCCCTCCTCCCTCTCTCCCTCCCTCCTGTCCTTCCTTCCTTCTACCTTCTTTCCTCTTCCTCTTCCCTCCTTCTCTCCCTCCCGACTTCCCAGCCCCCACTCCCTCCTCCACCATTTCTTTCTTTGTGCATTGCGGTGTGGTCTCAAGAAGGGGGTTGAGAACCATGAAGCAAACCTGCTGGGTTTGCCAGAAGAGTGACTGAAACTAAATGGTGTTATTTGCAAAGAAGCACAAGTGATGGGGAGCCGAGAAGACCTTCCTGCACTCTCCCCCCATTATTCCTGGGTTGTGATGGAAAAGATTGAAGGAAGAGCCAGGGGGATCCTGGCGTTTCCAAGGTTACCTCAACTCTATACTGGCTCCTACTGTGACAGGGGAAGGGCAGCCTTATGGCATGCCCAAGTGACCCATGCACTGCTTAGACAATTAGATGTCCCAACAAGCTGTCCAAGCACAAAATCACTTTTCCTGTCTTTTTTGGAGAAGCGAGTGTAAACCATCTTATTTGTTTGTATAGCTTCTAAAAATTTAAGAGTCTCCTGAATCCACTTCCGTGCAATAGCATGTGATGTTTTGTATTTGTGTTTATGCCATTGATCTAGGAAACAGTTGCATTTGCTCCCCATTCTCCCTGCCCTTCTTCAGGTCACCTTTCCCCTGGTGACCTATAATTAGCTCCTGTCTGCATGTGACTCCATGTCAGGGAAGCTGCGACCGAATTCTTCCTGTACCCAGGACCTCCCTCAAGTATTCCAGCAATGCTCCCCGGCCGTTAGGGCAAAGGCTATCTCCTTGTTGATGGGGCAAGGTTTTGGTTCATTTCTTTTGCACCCCACCTCCACCTCTCTCAAATATTTTGGATATTTTATCGCACAATTCTTACCCCTAGATCTGTTCTATGGTTCCCCTCTCATTTAGCTGACAGGTGGTTTTTCCGAGCATTCTAGTAGGGGTAGGGGCTGGGTGCTGAGCAGGTGATGCAGGAGGCTTCAGAAGCCTGAAATCATGCATCTGGCTAGATGGGGGAAACCCCAGCTTTGCTGTAGAGACATATAAAATGTGGCTGTGACTTCCCATGCTTCCCTTCCCACTTTCTCTGTCGGTGGTTTCGTACCATCTGTGCAATTTCAGCTATAAACTGGTGCAGTCTTCTGTGCAGAGAAGTTCAGCACTTAGGAGCTAAGGCTTGCTCTCTGGGGTATGATATCCAGCACCCACAATAAGTAGGAAGTCCTGGTGCAACCCTTGCATGTCCTGATTGGTTGTGTGGCTTTGGTACTGTGCCTTCGTCTACTCCCCTGAAGGACGGGTTTAAGAATGGCTATGTCACAGGATCATTTAAAGGATAATATCGTAAACATTTTAGCATATCGTCAGCATGAGGACAATCCCTTGTCTGTATGATGCAGTGAGAAGAGTCCATTGAAAAAGTAGGTTAAATCGGAAAATCATTGAAATGTTCCATGCTTTACACACTTTATTTTAATTTACAGTGTGCATTAGTGTGCAAATATTTTAATTGAGTAGAGGTTTACTGATTAGAGCAATACACCATCTTTTTCACCTAAAAAAAAACACCCAAAAATGCATCATCATCTATGATGATGATTTGGATTTCTTTAAAATGGAGCTTAAGCTGGTAGACACTCACAAAATGCAAAATCCTAGTGGATTTTCACTTTTCTCCCCCAAGAGTTTACAGTTGTTGTACACATTTTTTTCTATTTTTTTTCTCGACCTTATTTATTAATTTTTAAAATAAATTTTATTTTTAGAGAAGTTTTAGATTACAGAAAAATTACATTGAAAGTATAGGGGATTCCCACATACCCCACTCCATCCCCTTCCCACACTTTCCCCCATTAACAACATCTTACATTACTGTGGTACCTTTGTTACAATTGATGAACAAATATTGAAGCATTGCTACTAACCATGGTCTATAGTTTACATTATGATTTACACTTTGCCCTGCTCAAATTTATAAGTTTGAACAAAATGTATAATGGCCTTTAAACATCATTTCAATGCCTCGCAGAACAATTCCAATGCCCTAAAAATGCCCCATGTTACACCTATTCTTCCCTCTCCTTCCCCTCAGAACCTTTGGTGACCAATGTCCTTATATCAATGTTACAAGTTCTTCCATTGCTAGAATAATAATAAGTCTACCTTGGTCTGTGGTTGCATTCTCCCCTTATGTTTGCTCATTCCTCAGTCTTGAGGATTTTGGGATGGTGATGCCCACTCTGCTTCCCATTGAGAGAGGACTGAGATCCCATGGGGCTGATGGGTAGAACTGTCTTGCTTACAGTTGTAGATACTCACTGTTTTTTGGGATGTGCATTGTACACATTTTTTTTAAAGCACCCCGCTTTTATTTTGTCTTCCTAAAGTGTTCAGCTTTAGGGGCCCTGTGTCTCTTCTCGGCTGAGTGCGGGTTTCCAGAGGCTTTGTGATTGGTTCTCTGTAACATCAGTATGTGCCACAGAGGGCGTGTGTGTGCGTGTGCTCGCCAGTTGTGTAACACATACCGAGGCACAGAGAGAGGCAGTCTGGTGTCTTTATAATTAGGGAACTGAAAACAGTTGTGGCTTTTGAAGAGCAAAAGCTGTTTATGGCTGTATTAATTAAATACCTATTGAGTATTCACATGAAACACTTTGACTAAATAAGTGCCCTTTTGTGAGGAGGAGGAGTAGGGCACAAACACTCTTCCTATAGATCATCTTTGGTCTTAGCTTTTTTATCACAAAGGAAAGAAAAAAGAACACCCCCCCCCCGAAGTAATTAAAATAGAGTAATAGTAACTCAAACGTTGACTGACAAAGGAATTGAATTGTGTATGTCCATTTATACTTACAATTTTCAGAGCTCAGGACTGAGACGGTTGCTCGCTGAAGTTTCATCTGTAAAGATTTGCTCTCGTTGGTGAATTCCAGGACCCAGGGTGGCCTGGAAGGCTTCTTGGGGAGTCTGGCCCTGGCGAGAGCCGGCAAAGGTCCAAGTTGGCCGGACTAATGAAGGCAGGCCCAGGACTGAAATACATGTGATTAGACTCTTGCTACATGGGCCAAATCCTGGGCCATGTTTTCCCTCTCCTCCAAGGAGATGAAAGTGCCGGTCACCAGCCTGGGGCCAGGAGAGGGTGCCCATTCTTGTCGGTGAGGCCTGCAGGCTGGGCGCCAGGTGCTAATCCCTTGGCACTCAGAGGCTCTCCGGCCCTCCATGAGGTGGGACTGTAATAAGAAGGCCCCTCCAAGAACAGTAAATGGACTCCACAGATGTGAGAACAGGCACAAGCTTCACTCAAACAGCTTCTGGCTGTCAGTGATGTCTGGACTGGGTTGGTTCTTTGAATCAGAGGGTGGTTAGGACACTGGAGAGAGAGGGTGAATGGGGTAAAACAGAGCAGAAGAGATGAAGATGGTGTGGGGGATCTAACCATGTCACCCACGCAAGCTCACACCCTTACCCCTGAACCTGTGGACAGGACCCATTTGTAAATAGGACCTTTGAAGATGCAATTATTGGTCAAGGTGTGTGGCCAAATGGGTTGAGGGCTGGCCATGATCCAATAGCATTGAAGTCCTTTGAAGCAACGGAAATTGGACACGGAAGTAGACCCACAAGTAGGAGAAGCTGAGAGAGAGATTGCTATCTCCAGAATGCTGCACACTTGGGAGAAAGCATGGCTGACGCCTTGAAAACCCGGCTTCTAGCCTGAAAAACTGAGAGCCAGTCAATTCCCGTTGTTTAGCTGGCCAGGGTGGCATCTGTCACAGCAGACCTCGCAAACTAGGGCAGATGGTGTTGCTGGGCATAGCAAACTAGGGCAGCTTCCAGGTCTTGGAGCATGTAGTGACTGCTGTGGCCTAGATATGGTGATGATTACAGTGGAACCCAAGGCATTGTGGAGGAACTTTACGGAGTTATTATTGTTATTGTTTCCATCTCCATATGAGGACACTGAGGCCTGAGGACCTCCCTCGCTGTCAAAAGTTGAGAAATAAGTACGTTCCTGATGATTCCAGTCTCCACGGCACCATGGTCAATTAAAAGTACATTCTAAAATGTTTCACGCAGAGAAGAGATAATTCCAGAAAATGTGTGCAGGGGACCTTGAAGTCAGCTTCCCCAAACCGTGTTTTATGCAGTGTGTTCCAGTGTCCACAAAAGGTTCTAAACTCAACCCATGAAACAAAACTCAGGTATAGCCAAAATATTCCTGGGAACGATCCCGCTGCCCCCTGGACAGCACAGGTTTCCCGGTCTTAAGTGCACAAGTTGACCTGTCGTCCCGGATGCAATTACACCCCGCGTGCAGTGTGTGGTCGCACGGAGGGCGTGTATTTCAGAGAACGGGCCGTGTGGATGCCCCTATCTTCGGAATGTTCTACACGGTTTTCTCAGCTCCAGCCCATTGCCTCATCCCATGGAGTCCTTGACTGATTTGTGTGGATTTTTATGTCAGTCCCTTCAGCCCTTCTTCATTAGGTAGCATCTTTATTTCCTGTTATAACAGAGTACCACAAACCGGGTGGCTTAAGACAAATAGAAGTTTATTCCCTCACCATTCTGGAGGCCAGAGGTCCACACTCAAGGTGTTGGCAGGGCCAGGCTCCCGCGGAACCCGAAGGCGAGTACCCTCCCTGGCCTTTCTTGTTTTCTGTGCTGTCCCTTGGCTTGCAGCCCTTCACGCTCTGCTTCCATTGTCATGTGGCCTCGCCTCTATGTCGGTCTGTTTCTGCGTCAAGTTTCCCTCTTCTTATAAAGGACACAAGTCATATGGCACCAGGGCCAACCCTAAGCCAGCCTTGCCTTGTCTTAACTGATGATGCCTTCCAAGATCCTATTTCCAGATAAAATCACTTTCTGGGGACTGGAGATCAGGGCTCGAACGTGTCTTTTTTGTGGAACCAAATTCAACCCCAAACAGCCACCGCCCCTTCCCTCACACAGCCTTCGCTTTCCTCCTGAAGCACTTTTCTTCTCTGGTGGTCGGGAAACCATGATATCCACCCGCATTCTTTCCACTCAGGCTTTCCCAGCGCATGTCGCCCATTTCAGGCTGGATTCAGTCCATTTCCTGTGGGCACACTCTCCTCCAATGAAGGAGGGAAGGAGGCATTTCTTGGCACTATTTAAGTTGACATTTTGCAAGACATCCCCCTACCCCCCACCCCATGCTCTTTTCTTTCTCACTTTGCCAAGCCTTGTAGTTGAGGTCGTCTACATTTAAAGGGCCTTTGGAGAATGCCCACTGTGCAGAGAGAGCACTGCTTTTAAATGTTCATGCTCCAAGCACCCGGCTATGCATTTGTTGCGTAGAAAATTAGTTCCTCCTGCTCAGAGTTGAGACATGGCAGGGGCCTCAAACTCAAAAGGCCACAGGGCTTGAATGGGCATGGCTAATGATGCTAAATCATGCCTCACATAAACTCTTCCCAATTAAAAAACAAAAAGTTAATTTGCGATGGGCTTTGCGGACCAGTCGAAGGATCTGGTAAGGGCTGCTAGTCTCTGGCTCCGCTCATTCAAATATGAAGGGGCACTTGGAGGGAGCAAGTCCCCTCTTCTTGGAAGGTATTCAAGCCCTCATAACTCAATTATGGTCCCCAGACCAGAAGCACCAGCCATGCCTGGGAGCTAACAGAAATGCAGGCTCCCCACCCCTGGGGTCAGAATCTGCATTTTAACCAGATCATCAAGTGGTCAGTGCATGTGTTGAAGTGTGAGAAAGGAATCATCCCTAATATCTACGTTCACACAAGAACCTGCACACAAATGTTCTTAGCAGCTTTATTTGTAATAGACCCAAGCTTGGAAGCGACCCAAATGTCCTTCAAAGGAATACCCCTCTGCAAAAAGGAGAGGCCAATGACTGATTCCTGAACTAACTTAGATGGCTCTCCAAGGCATTGTGCTGAGTGAAAGGATATAGTTTCAAAAACATGCATTCCATCTTTCTCAAAAAGATAAGATTATAGTGAATTATATTAGATATTATGCAAAAGTTAAAGTTGTCTAGTGAGTGGGTGTGTGTGCTTACTATGGAGGGAAAGCATAAGAGAGGCTATTTTGGGTGATGAAACTTTTCTGTGTATTGATTGTGGTTGCCGTAACTTGAATCTATATATATATTAAAATTCACAGAATTGTACTCCAAAAAGACAAAAGTCAATAGAAATGCAAAAAGAGAACTAGCAACCCAGAACTTTGATGAAGGCTGGACATGCCTCATCTCACACACACGTGTGAGTTTATTTTGTAGGATAAATTTCCTAGAAGTGGAACAGTTGGAAACAAAGCTTATTCATTTGTCAGTTTGACAGATACTGGTAAGTTGTTCTCCATAGAGCGTGTCCAAATTTGCTCGGCCACAGCATCTGAGAGGTCTTGGGCCTGTTCCATTCTGCCCACCAGCCTTGCCAGTTCACTGTGTTATCAAACCTTCACCTGACTCATAGGCAGAAGATTGTCACAGCTTCTAAATGTCAAGTAATATTCAGTTCATGGGTGTGCTCGCCGGGCCAGAACCATCCAGGTGGCCCATTGTGTATTCTCTTTTCAACTGCGAAAGTTTGCCTGCTTAGCCTTCAGTGAAACTTACAGAATTCATCCTTTTTTTCCAGGACCCCGTCGGTGGGAGCTTTGTTCTATGCCTGTGTGCTTGTTTTTAGGGTTGTGGTATTGAAACAACCTGTCTTCATGACCTTGCCAAGCCTACCTGGTCAACAGGTAATATTGCTCCAGGGACTTTAGACAAATATCCAGAGCCCTGAACTTTTTTCTTTTTAGAATCCATCTTTTCCAAATCTTTTGGCACACTGCTGCTACCTGAGAAGGCCCCTTGCCTTTGGCGGGCTGTTTAGGCATGGCCGTTTCCTCCTCACTGTTCCTCAAAGCCATGTTCTCACTTTCCTTGGTGGATTCTGCCTTTTCTTTGGGCATGTTGCTGGGCAGCCTCTGTGGCTGGATGATGGTAGCCCCGTCTCTAGTTACTTCTGAGGAGTTTATCTGTTCTCAATGTCCCTTTGTCATTTTTCCCTCTTGAAAGTACCATCGAGTCGCTCTGAGATTCTTTCCATTTTCCTGCCCCTCTTTTAGTACAGTGCCTTGGGGCTGCTTAGAATTACCAAAGAGAAAAGTTCTAATGCCACTGAGGTCCAATGGAAGAAAGAGGATGGCCTGAAAATTTTCAGGTCCTTTCTGTTATCCTGCCCTACAAATCTTATCTCTTGCTCTGTTCCTGTGCTCCAAGCATCAAGTCAAGGGACTCATTCTAGACGAGCCAAGCTGCATGGAAAATCCTGTGACAATTGATCTCTTGTGGGATATGTCTATGTTCAATAAACTTGACATTAATCAGTGACATGTGTCCAGTGTCCAGTGCAGCTCATCCAAGTCTCCCATACCTTAAGTTCTTTACACATAAAAATACTGGTGGGAGGGGAGATGAAAGGGGAGATAATACTCAGCTTCCTTGGAGGAGTGCCTCTCCCGGACACAACACTTCTAGTTCTTGGGAGGCATTTTCTTGGACGCCTTGCCCATATATCCTCGTTCATGCAAAACTCAACCCTTTTCCCACTCAGAACATCCCCACCAGACTTTTATGTGGTGTTAGACTTGGCATATATTTTGGCAAATATTTTTACTGGAGCTGTGGTCCATTTGGACCCTCTGTTGTCTACCAGCCAGTGCCTAAGGAGCAGCAGCTTGTTTGCATACCTAATGAATCTCTTTGGAAACTCAGCTGTGAACTTTACTGGGGCATAATGACAGCTGGCAACAGCTTAAAGCTTTAGAAGGTACGCATTTGATTGGGTGGGTCAGGGGTCGTTAACCCCCACCCCCACCGCCACCTGCTCCTTCTCCCTTTTCCTCAGTTTCCTTCCCCATTCAAGGGGTAATTGGCCTTCAATTTTCTATTTGCATTTTTATTACAATAAGCTCAGCAACTCCACTCCCCAAAGGAGAAACCGCAGAGAAGGTGAGACTGTTATTTAAGGTCTACGTTTCCCCAAATAGTTAATTTCTGGCATCTCAAGTCTTTCTCCAGCCAATGCCGTCATCCCCTCCTTTCTCGGTAGACCATCCCCTCCTTTCTCAGTAGACCTTGTCTGGGGCTGGCCTGCAGGCACTTTACAAAACAGCAAGGGAGGATGACAATGGTGGTGGATGACACCTACGATGATGTTCACTAAGAAGCCAAACCTTTCCTAGGAAACAAATTTGGAAATGGCTGGAAGTGATGAAAAAGGAATGCAAAACTCTAAGTGTTGGTTCTACCCCATCTCCCCTCTTCAGCTGTGGTCCCAGATCCCAGATCATACCCACACACCGCTGCTGGGTGCTGGGTGCCATGGGCTGTGTGGGATCCCACAAAGGAAGGAGAACTGGCTGCCTCCCAGGAGGCACTCACAGAAGCCCAAGAGTATTGCTGGCATCAGGGGTAGCTCCCCAATGAGTTGTTGGAGGGCTTGGGAGAGAAGTAAAAATAATCTCTTGAAAGAGGAGGACAAATGAGAAAAGGGGGACAGTTGGAGAAAAAGAAGGGGCATGTATTGACTTCTGGGTTGAATTTGAAGCACAATCCAAGTAGGTTTGTGTGACTATCCTAGAAATCTCACAATCCAAGGAGTAAGGTCTGCTTATCCCCATTTTACAGTTAAGGAGACTGAGGTGCTGAGAAGTTATTCTTCCCACCCTGGCTCAAACCTAAGACACGGCAGAGCCAGGATTTTCCCATGCATCCATCTGACTCTAAAAGTTGGGCTTTCCCAACATACCAGAACCTTCTAGGGGGAAGGTAGGGCAAGGAGGTGATGGCCGGATTGTATCATTTCTATATTTTATTGTAATTCTAAGGTCCCGTTAATTCTAAATCATGCAGGAAAAATATAGGGGAGAATGGGGTAGAGCAGGGTTCCTCAGCTTTCATACTATTTACATTTGGAGCTGTATTCTTTGAGGTTGGGTTGTTTGTGTATAGTAGAGTATTTAGTAGCATCTCTAGCTTTACCAGCCAACTGCTAAGGGTGCCCCATACACACACTGAGAAAACTGGAAGAGAGGAAAGGTATTCTGCCAGGGTGATAAGAGAATTGGAACTGAAAACAGAAAAGGAATCCCTTGCAAGTTCCTCTACCCTGTGCACATACAGACCTTGAAACAGAAAAAGGGAAAATGCAAAACAAAAGTGTTGGAGAGCAGAGTGGAGAGGGAGAAAGAAATGGATGTTTCTTTAGCTTGGCTATTCTTTTTGAGCATTCTTTGTAAGCAGGTCTCCAAAGGGTGGTTTGCGGGTGTGAAACTGCCTGTAGGTGAGCAAGGGAGGTGATTTTCTCTGAGCCCCTTCCCTCCTGCTTCCCACTTCCCACCATCTGTTCCTGCGGCACAGACTTGGAGCTGTGTCATAGGCAGACATAGAAGGATTATAGGTAATGCACGGGGGAAGAAGAATTGATGTAGAAGCCCAGTTCTGGGGGATTTGAGAGGGCATCTCATGATGCCGTTTTCATGGACAAAGATAAGAGCCCAGGGATGTCAGCTCACCTGCCCAGGAATGTAGGGACATCAATGGCCCTGCCCACCTGCCCAGGGATGTCAGTGGCCCTGTCCACCTACCCAGGGATGTCAGTGGCCCTGCCCACCTACCCAGGGATGTCAGCGGCCCTGCCCACCTGCCCACCTGCCCAGGGATGTCAGTGGCCCTGCCCACCTACACAGGGACGTCAGTGGCCCTGCCCA
>JAKSZT010053762.1:4490895-4576867 GCA_026826555.1 Tolypeutes matacus | reverse complement strand
ATTTTCTATTCTTTTTTTTCTTTCTTTCTTTCTTTCTTTCTTTCTTTTTTCTTTCTTTCTTTCTTTCTTTCTTTCTTTCTTTCTTTCTTTCTTTCTTTTCTTTCTTTTCTTTCTTTTCTTTCTTTTCTTTCTTTTCTTTCTTTTCTTTCTTTTCTTTCTTTTCTTTCTTTTCTTTCTTTTCTTTCTTTTCTTTCTTTTCTTTCTTTTCTTTTCTTTCTTTTCTTTCTTTTCTTTCTTTTCTTTTTTTTCTTTCTTTCTTTTCTTTCCTTTCATCTCAGGTAGGATAATCTCTTTTGATCTGCCTTCCAGTTCACTAATCCTTTCTTCTGCCAGCTCAAATATGTTGTTGAGCCCACCTACTGAATTGCAGTTATTGCTCTTTGAACTTTAGAATCATTATATTTTATTTTTTTATAATCTCTATTGCATTATTGATATTCTGTATTCAGTGACACAAAGTTGTTGTAATATCCTTATATTAATTAGATATAGCTTTCCTATTTCTTTGAACATTTATATAATAGCTGATTTAAAGTCAAAATATTAAATACAAATTATTGACCTCTTGGGCATTTTCTCTTGGCTGTTTTTGTTTTTTCAGTATGTGGCAAAAACTTTCCTGTTTTCTTGTGTATCTTGTAATTTTTTGTTAAAAATTGGACATTGCAGGCATACCTTGTTTTATTGTGCTTCATTTTATTATACTTTGCAGATACTGCATTTTTTACATATTGCAGCTCTGTGGTGACCCTGAGTTGAGCAAGTCTCTCGGCACCATTTTAACAGCAGCATGTACTCACGCACTTCATGTCCCTCTGTCATGTTTTGTTAATTCTCAAATATTTCAAGTTTTTCATTATTATTGTATCTTATGGTGATCTGTGATCAGTGTGATTGATGTTACTTTTGTAATTGCTTTGGGGCACCACAAACTGTGCCCATATAAAATGACGGACTGACTCAGTAAATGTTGTGTGTTTTCTGACTGCTCCACTGACTAGTTGTTCCCCTGTATATCTCCCTAATCCTTGGGATGCAACAATATTGAAATTGGGCCAATTAATAATCCTGAAATGGCCTCTAAGTGTTCCAGTAAAAGGGAGAGTCTTTATAAAGCTATAACTGCCACAGATGGTGATTCCTCTCATGGATCTTATCAAAGTAAATTGAAAATCTTCTGGGAATGATCCACCATTCTAGATGCCTTGAAGAACATTTATTATTCGTGAGAGAAAGTCAACATTAGTAGGAGTTTGGAAGAAGTTGATTCTAACCCTCATGGATGACTTCAAGGAATTCAAGGCTTCAGTGGAGGAAGTAACTGCAGATGTGTTGGAAATCACAAGAGAACTAGAATTGAAAATAGAGCCTGAAGATGTGACTGAATTGCTGCAGTCTCCTGATGAAACTTTAGCAGATAAAGAGTTGCTTCTTAAGGATGAGCTAAGAAAGTGGTTTCTTGAGTTGGAAACTACTATTGGTGAGGATATTATGAACTTTGTTGAAATGACAAGAAAGGATTTAGAGTATTTTATCAACTTAGTTGATAAAGCAGTGGCAGGACTTAAGAAGATTGACTACAATTTTGAAAGAAGTTCTACTGTGGGTAAAATGCTATCAAACAGCATCACATGCTACAGAGAAAACTTTTGTGAAAGCAATCAGTGCAGCAAACTTCACTGTTGTCTTATTTAAGAAATTGCCACAGCCACCCCAACCTTCTGCAGCTACCATCCTGATCAGTCAGCAGCCATCAACATCGAGGAGAGACCTTCCACCAGCAAAAAGATTATGACTCGCTGAAAGCAATAAAATTTAGCAATAAAGTATTTTTAATTAAGGTATGTACATTGTATTTTTAGACTCAATGCTATTGCACACTTAGTAGACCATCATAGAGTATACATAGAACCATTTTTTGGTTCCCCAAAAAATTCATGTGACTCGCTTTATTGTGATTCTCACTTTATTGCGTTGGTCTAGAAACAAACCCACAATATCTCTGTTGTATATCTGTATAGATAATAATACTGTAACAACCCAGCAGATTCCTCTCCTCACCAAGGTTGGTGGTAGTTGTTATTTTGTGTGTGTGTGTTTTGTTGTTGTTAGTGGTGTTTTCTTATTGCTGTTTATTTGCTTAGTGACTTTCCTATATGAATTCTGTAGATTCTATATTCCATATTGACCTTTGAGTACTCTGATAGTTTTTGTTATTGTTGGTTTTTAAAGCTCTTTTTATTAAGTCTTAAGATCCCTGGGGGTCACACCTGGGTCAATGTAATTGAGTGTCCAGTCAGTCCTTTGCCAGAAGGTTTCCTTTCATGACTTCCCTCTAAGTCTTGCACACTTTGCCAAGGGACTCTATGTGAGAAAGCACACCTTCCAACTTTCAGCAGTTTACAAGACAGGCCTATCCTTAATTTCCTGCTTGCACATGACCTCAAAGTCATTTAGAGATAAGTGGCTGGTCCCTTCTTTTCCCCAGGTCTTTTCTGGGCAGGCACATAGCCTTCCTTGTAGTTCTTGAATGTGCCAGAGCCTCTGAAGTTCCCATTGGTCCTCTAGCTCCTCAGCCATTTCCTCTTTAAATCCCCAGTTAGGCTCTGGTTTACTACAGTGGTAATCACAACATTAGGCAGCTGAGGCGTTGCCAGAAGTTTGTTGTTGTTTTGGCAATACCCTCAGAAGAAGCACCACCCAACCCCCGCCCCCCACCCCAATTGAAGCTCTGAGTCAAATCTAGAGATTTCCCAGGGTGCTACAAGTTCAGACACAGCATTGGCTGTGTTACAGAGATGGCATTTTTAACAGAGCTCCAGAAGCACTTAGATCTCTCTGCTGTCTGCCAAGCTTCCCCTTTTGTTAACATCACCACAGAGCTGGGGAGGGAAAGGTAATAGAAACAGCACACGTTAAAAGGTAACAGACCCCACAGTCTTACCGAGATTCAACCATTCAGTTCATTCTGTGGCTGTGGTTAATTGCCAGACTTCTGAAATGGTTGAATTGAATTGTTTTGCCCATATATTTGTTGATTGAGACGGAGGACGAGGTCATCCAAGTCCCCACTCCACCATTCCGGAAGTTGATTCTCCAGCATGTTGTCTTTGGAGGCACATAACAAATGCCTCCACCATTCCGGAAGTTGATTCTCCAGCATGTTGTCTTTGGAGGCACATAACAAATGCATTTAAGATGCATCCATTTTGTGGTGTGCATTATCAGCAGTGGGTTCTTTTTCATGATTGGGTAGTGTATGAGTTTTAAAGTTGTAACATGTTCTTTTTATCATCTGGAGGGTCAAAAATGGATATACATATGTGAAAGGGGAAGACATTGGCGGGTCATCTCTCAGAACTTCTTGGAAGAAATTTCAAGGAAGGTCAAGACCAGCAGAGGTTGTGCTGGGCAATGCTCACCAGCAGTTAGAAGGAGCAGGAAGCCCATGCCCCGCGGAGGGCTGTGAATCCTGAGCCATTCTCTGTCTCTAGGAAGAAGGAGATGATCAAATGCAGATGAGGAGAATATGGCTCAGTAGCCAGGGTTTCTAACCTGGAGAAAGTCCCTAACCTGTTTTCTCAGTTTCCTAGACTATTCAAGCAAATATCATGAAATGGATTGGTTTAAACAATGGATATTTATTCGCGCACCGTTTTTACTCCAGGCAAATGTCCAAATCAAGGCATCATCAAAGGGATGCTTACTCTTCTTGAAGATTGAGGCATTATGGGGCTGGCTGTCAGTGATCCTTGGTGCCTCTGTCACATGACAAAGCACATGGTGATGTCACTTGGTATCTCCCTTCTCTTCCAGGTTCCATTTCAGCTTCTTGCTTCCTATGGCTTTCTTTCTCTGTCTGAATTTCATTCTCTTATAAAGGACTCCAGTAGTAGGATTAAGACTCATCCTGATTGGGCTGGGCCACACTGTAACTAAAGTAACCTCATTGAAAGGTCCTACTTACAATAGGTTCATACCCAAAGGAATGAATTAAATTTAAAAACATGTTTTTCTTGGGTACATACAACTTCAAACCACCACACCTATCTCCATCCTTCAAACCCAAGCACTTCTCAAGAATGAAGAAGACAGTTCCTATGTCACCAAGCATTGTTTGTTTATTCATCCAACACATGTTTATTGAGTGCCTAGGGCATGCCCAGCATGGGTCCAGGTGCTAATAAACACAGCTGCTACCCAGACCCTGATGTTGTGGCGCTCATGCCTTCCTGACATGAAGCAGACAGTAAACAGATACACAAACAAATATGGCGCCAGGGAGAGAAATGCACCAAGGAAGTGGAACAGGGAGTGTGGAGTAAACTGTTTTAGATAAGAGGTCTCCAGGGCAGGCTTCACTTATTAGATAACAATTGAGCAAAGACCTGAAAGAAGTGAGGAGTGAACCTCATGGATGCCTGGGGAATGGTTTTCCAGGCAGAGGGAAGAATTAATTCCAAGTCCCGAGTTGGACAGAGAATGGAGTGGGGATGAGGGGCACAGAGTAGAAGGGTATTGATTGTGTGTGTGGAAGGGCCAGGTCATGCAGGACTTTGTAGGCCAGTAAGAGGGAAGATGGTGGACGGTATAGAGCTCAGGAACATCCGTTCAATCATTCATTCATTCACCAAATGAGCAACTGCTATGCTGTGCTCCAGGGGCTGAACATAGAGCAAACAGACAGAAACTCCTGCTCCCATGAAGATGAGTCAGAAAAATAAAAAATAATTAAATAGTCCCTTACAAAGAGCTCAGGAGAAGCGTAAACCAGGGAAATGGAGTTGGTAGCAGGATTGTCTGTGCACAAGTTTGGGGAAGTGTTTGAGAGTTGGAATAGGGTGATCAGGGAAGCCCTCGCTCAAGGAAGTAGCAGTAGAGGTTAAAATTTTTTAAAATTTGGCAAATTTTTTATGTAAGAATAATATACTTAAATAAAAGTGCAGAAATCCTAAGCATAGAGTTAGATGAATTTTTACATGTTCATGCCCATTTTGACTAGCCACACTCTCAGAAAGCTTTTTCACACTCCTTCCTGGCCATTTCCTTCCAAGGTAACCAGTCCTCTGACCTCCATCCTCATAGATGGTCTGCCTGGTTTTGAACTTGGGATATATGGAATCATGCAATATAGCACTTTTGTGTCTGGCTTCTTCCACCCAACATTGTGTTTTTTAATGTCCTCTGTGTTGTTGCACGTGTTTTTTGTTTGTTTGTTTTTGTTGTTGTTGTTTTAGGAGATACCGGGATTGAGCATTTCAAACATGTGAAATGCATGCTCAACCGCTGAGCTATACCGCTCCATGTGATGGTTTTTTGAAGCCCTCTTTTACAGGTTTTCCTTGGCTGCTCTGTCAAGAGCGACTATAGGTAGGGGTTAAGGGTCGACATAGAGATATATGCCAGAAGGCTACTGCTATTACTCAGTAAAATGCTGAGAGTGGTGGCTTGCACCAGGGAGTTTGTGGATGATGCTTCTAGAAGCCAGAGTCCTGCTTTCATCTGAGAAGCAAGACCCAAAGGTGATCTGAGCAGCACTGGTGGCCATGGCAGTGAGGTGTAGCGATGGTGGAAAGTGGTTGGAATTTGGACCCATTCTGAAGACAGAAAAAACATAATTTCTTGATGAGTTGGATGTGGGATGTGTGATAGAAGGGCAAAAGGAGCCAGAGCTAACTCTAGATTTGTGGCCTTAGCAAGGATAAGGGTGGAGTGAGTCTCTGTGAAGGTGAGACAAAGTTGCAGGAGAGCAGGTTTGTGGGGAAATCTTGATGCATGTGTCTGGAGTATGGCAAGGAAATATGTAAAGCAACAGCTTCCCTCTGACTGATGGGGATTTGTCGGACGAAAGAGACTCGGACAAGTCCTGCTTGGTGAGGAACAAGCATTTATTTAGGGGGCTTACATGGGATCCTCATCCTTGGTGGCTTGAAGATGGACAGCATTTTCTGAGCTCGATCATCCATGCTTACCGCCAGAGAAGAGGGGTATTTTTTTTTAAGAGGGGTCTTTTATAGGGCATGCCATGCACAGCTGAGGGGAAGCTGCCTTCTAAAGGATGAACCAAAAGTGTATTACTTGACAAATATCAAGGCACGCAGGGGATGTGTGTGACTTTTCCAGGAAACAGTTCCTAACAGAACAGATGTTTTCAGCAAGTAGAAGTTATATATTGGTGGAAAGGTTTATTGATATAGGGGTGATCAGGTAGTTCAGAGAAGACAGATGCCATAACAGCTTCCAGAAAACAGGTTAAATATTCTTGCCCAAGCTCTGCTGATCAGTTACAGGTTACAGAGGCTTGCTGTTTTAGCTAATTAGGAATGCTACCTCTATTTGAAGTGGGGGAGAGAGCCAGAAAGGCATATGTGCCTCAGCATGTTTGGACCATCAAGTGTGATATGTCTGTTAGACGTGCACGTGGAGGTGTGAGCAGGCACTTGCATTTTTGAATCTGGTTTTCAGTGGGGAGGTCTGGCCTGGAAAGATAGTTTGGGTGTTGTGGGCATTTTGATATTATTTAGAGCAGGTCATTGGAGGTCACCAAGGGGTCAAATATAGAAAGAGAAGAAAAGCTTTTCAGTGCTGAGCTCTGGAGCACTCCAGAGGCCAAGAGATGGGGAGAACCTCTTAATGAGGGCAAGTCAGGAGAAGATCAAACGTGGGAAGTCAAGGAAGAACACTGTGAGGATTTTCTCCTTGAAATGGGAAGCACTATTTAAATGTTGAGCAGTGTCAGTACCAAAAATGGGTAGGCAGACTAAAAGGCTGCTCTACAAATATGCCCAAGGTGTTCTCTCTCCACACCAAAGAGAGTGGGGGAATAACGGCAAGAGTGGCGTTGTTATAAATATTATGAAAAAAGGAATGCCAGCCTAAGAGAAAGAAGCTTAGCAACACATTTGGCTGTAAGTCTGGGACTTGGAAAGGTGCCCCAGCTGCTGCTGGAACCTTGGCAAGAATGAAATTCAGCAAATGTCTCAACCAATGTCTGTTGAAAGTTCAAGTGAGGAAACATTCCAACTGAGCAACAAATCGGAGGCAGCAGAAAGGAGTTTGAAGATGCTAGAGTCATCTGCAAGAAGCTGGCAATCCCTTCCAGGGTGAGGACAACTGGTTCCCTAGTACTTTTATACTTAGTCCAAATCACCTCTTTATTCCTCAAAGCCATACATTTGCATAAGTCCCTTTCAAATTGGCATTAATAATGAAGAAGCTTTGAAGGTAAGTGACACTGCCCCAAACAGAAGCCACCTTAATTAAAAAGACCTCCACCACCTTTGATTATATTAGACCTTTCCCCCTTGTTTGTACAGCACGTATTTCCATCTCGCCATGATCCCTGCCAAGGAATCTTCTGCCTTTAAACATGTGAACCAGGCACCCACCTCGGTGGACCTCCTGACCACCATGTAGCTCCGAATGCAGATTCCTGGTTTATGGAGGAAGCACCGCCAAGCCTTCAGAGCCCATTCCCTCTGGATTTTACTCACTGTGATTTCTCTTGTCCATCCTGGGAGCTCTCAGCTGGGCCTGCGTTCCAGGGATACATTGCATGTAGCCGAGGCCGTCAAAACTCTCCCATAAGCAGGTAGAAGATACCATCCATTACGGCCATGGAACAATATACAGTTTACTTCTCTAATAAGGATTTCTTTTTCTTTCAAGGTACCTCCCCTCTTTAAGAATTAAAATACTTCCAGGTAGTCAAGGGTAATAAGTAATTCCTTGTGTGCATGGTAATAACTGGTATTCAAAAGATTCTTCTCTGAAGCTAAATGAAGTCAGAGCCAGTAAGCTCAGAGTATTTGCATAGCATTTCTGTTTGCTCTTTTTCTTCTGGTTTTGGTTCAATAAACGGCAGCTTCAGTGGACAAAGTGGCCCCAGAGCTTGTAGGCTCTGTGACAGGGTGGTGGGTTCTCTCCTTCCCAACCACATCTGTTGGGGGTTGGTGTGGGGGCACCCCGCCCTGCCACCTCTGCCAGGCCCACTGCAGTTGGCTGATGGGCTGTAGATGTTGAAAAAGGGAGCAGGTCAGTGAAAGGCCCCAATTCAGCTGCCTCAGGGGGCCTCTCTCCCTCACAGCCGAATATTCACCTGGCCCCTGACAGTGGGGCTTTTGTTGGGGCCTCAAGGGATGTAAGCTACAGAAGGTGGGAAACCCTTTTTAAGGCAGTATTGGAGAGAGTTGGGCTGGTGAACCGAATCGTTTGGGAGTTTAATATTGTTTCTGTAGAATTGGAATCAAAGCCAAAGTTATGTCGGCGAGGGACACTGCCTCTTCCATTTTCAGGTTGTTGAATTTTACTTCATAATTTCAAAGTGGGGTTAGTCCAGTCATTTCAGGAATATAGAACCAGAGGCTAATGTTTACTCAACTCAAAATTAGAAATATTGAAACTGAAAAATTACAAACTGTTAAAGACTGCTACCAATTAGGGGCTGGCAGCTCACCTGAATGCCATTCAGTTTTCTAGCTGGCAGTTAAAACACACTATAACGTTGTAATAGGAGCATTCCCAAAACATTATCCAGTCTATTTACTATTGACATACTTGTCCTGGCACAGTTCCCAGACTGGTGGACTCACCTTTTTAGGACTTTATACTCTGCCTCCTTTACAATTATTATTTTTTTTCCTTAATCGTTATATTTCCAGCATCACAGATTTTTTTTTTTAATTTATTTTTATTTATTTATTTTTTATGTGTTGCTGAACTAAGTTAATTGTTCTGGAAGATGTGACTGACATTTCCAGTTGCAAGTAGGCAAATGGATGTATTGTCTGAGTATTAAAGGGTTTGTAAAAGCTGATCTTAAAAACTATAGTTGTTCTTCGAGAGACTCCTCCTTGTGGAGTACAGTTATCCTTCCAGGCTGTGATTTTTTTTCCATGCTAGTGACTACTGTTCTCATATTCTAGAAATTATTCCTTTTCATAAGGACAACCGAATCCATGAATGCCAAGCTTTGATGAGTAAAATACCCTTACCAATTCAAAGAAGACTTCTTTGAAGTTGTCTGAATATTCAAAAGACTGCATCTAATTAAATCACAGTAAGCTACTGATTCAGACCAGCAGGTAAAGAGATTAATGGATTAAAAGTCTGAATTACAAAACATTCTTAGAAGAAACACAACTTAAAAAAGAATAGTACCCATGACTCAATTCCAAGGGTATGGTTGAACTTCATTAATAAATTCTTGCTTAGTGCCTCTGCTGTTAATGAAAGAAATTAGTTTTATCTTTTTAAATTATTTTTATATCAATGTTACAATTTATTCAGTTAACACATAATAATAACTACAATAACAATAAATTTGCTTTGGTCTGTGGTTACACACTCCCCCCCCCGCCTTATTTTTATTCTTTCCTCATTCTTGAGGGATTTGGGACCACGTCCAACTCTGCTTCAGGTTGAGAAAGGATGTAGATATTATGGGGCGGAGAAATGGAATTGTCTTGCTTGCAGTTGAAGATACTCCTTGCTTTTGGGACGGGGCTGGTCCATCATCATCATGTTGTTAGTGGTCCAGGGCAGGGCTGAAGAACTGGAGAGTAGGAGTTGGCTGCAACTCTGGCGGGTTTAAGGGCTCAACTAGAATAGGAACAATCTGAAGATTTAAGTATCTGAGAAATATATTTAACAGGTACATTAGAAACTATAGGTTCAAATAGAAGAATCATGATTAGGGGAATTATAAATGAGTATAACGGTGTTACATTGGGGAAATAGATTTTCATATATACCCAGATAGGGCCCGCCGAGGGGACATTGATTTCATGAGGCCATATGGCTTGCCTATGGTGTCTGGATGTCCCTAGAGTCCTCAGGAGCACTTTTGTTTGAGGCTTTGTTTACTGTGGTGTTTTGTGAGACCTGCATAAGTGTAACCTCCAGAATGACCTCTCGACTCCCTTTGAAATCTCTTAGTGATAAAAACTCTATTTTATTTAGTATTTTCCCCTTTTGATCAAGGTCTTTTTCCAAATGCATCACTGATTAACGCTTAGTAATAATCCCTCGGTGCCAGGGAGGCTCATCTCTATCAACACAGAGAAGGCATTCAACAAAATTCATCATCCTTTCTTTTTTATTTTTTTAAAATAATTAAAAAAAAAATTTTTTTTAAGATAATTTGATGACATAAATGTCACACAAAAAATATAGGGTTTCCATATGCCCCACTCTTCACACCTCCCACACCTTCCCACATAAACATCCTTCATTAGTGTGGCACATTTCATTGCAATTGATAAATGCATCCTGGGGCTTTGCCATTAAGCATGGACCATAGTTCACACTGTAATCTACACTCTCTCCCACACAATTCTGCATGTTATGTGACAATATAAGATGGCCTGTGTCTGTCATTGCAGTGTCATTCAGGATGATTCCCAAGTCCCGAAAAAGCCCCCATATTACAACTGTTTTTCCCTCTCCCTGCCCCCAGAGTCTCCGGTGGTCACTGCCTCTGCATCAATGTTGTAATTTAGCATCCTTTCTTGATAAAAACATTTTGAAAGATAGGATTAGAAGGAAACTTCCACAACATAATAAAAGGCATAGATGGAAAAACTGACAGCTAACACCATACTCAAAGATGCAAGACTGAAAGCTTTCCCTCTAAGATCTGGAACAAGACAAAGATACCCATGTCACCACTCATATTCAACATTGTGTTAGAAATTCTTGCTAGAGCAGTTAGGCAAGAAAAAGAAATAAAAGGCATCCAAATTGGAAAGGAAGAAGTGAATTTTCATTGTTTGTAGATGACATGATCCTATATAGAAAGTTCTGAAACATCTACAACTAAGCTACTGTAGCTAATAAACAAGTACAACAAAATGGCGGGATAAAAGATCAACCCTCAAAAAGCAGCAGTGTTTCCATACACTATGTAATGATGAGGAAAGCAAGAAAAAAATCCCATTTACAATAGCTACTAAAAGAATCAAATATCTAGGAATAAATTTAACTAAGGATATAAAGGACTTGTACACAGAAAACTACACAACATTGCTAAAAGAAATCAAAGAAGACCTAAAAAAATGGAAGGACATTCCATCTTCATGGATTGAAAGACTAAATACCATTAAGATGTCAATTCTACCCAAATTGATTTAGAGATTCAACACAATCCCTTTAAAAATTCCAATAACCATTTTTGCGGAAATGGAAAAGCTACTCATCAAATTTATTTGGCAGGGTAAGGGACCCCAAATAGCCAAAAATATGTTGAAAATGAAGAACGAAGTTGGAGGACTTACACTATCTGACTTTAAGGCATATTACAATGCTACATGGTCAAAACTGCATGGTATTGGCACAAGGATAGAGATATTGACCAGTGGAACCAAATGAGAGTTCAGAAACTGACATACACATCTACGGCCAACTGATAGAGGCTGCCAAGTGCACTCAATGGGGACAGAATGGTCTCTTCAATAAAAGGTGCTGGGAGAGCTGGATAGCCACATCCAAAAGAATGAAAGAGGACCCCTATCGTATGCCTTATGCAAAAGTTAACTCAAAATGGATCAAAGACCTATAAGATCCAGGATCATAAAACTCGCAGAAGAAAATGTAGGGAAGTGTCTGCAAAAGATACTAATACTAAGATAGATCCTGGAAATCTGAACACACCCATTTATTTGGCAGATATCAAATTCTCTTTTCTTATTTATCCCATAAATCAAGGGTGTCCCATTAGAGGCCCATACTGAAAGAAGTTTATGCTGAAAAGTTTGGTTTGACTGGTCCAGGATTTGTAATTATTCTGATTTTGCACACATTTGGGTGGGACTATTGTAGTCCCTGGTGTAAAACTTGACTCTCATCAACCCGACTGATAATCAATAAATTCTTTCACTTTGGTCACTCCGCAAATAAGTCAGACACATGGGACATTTCAGAAAGTGTTGCCAAAAATGCCTTGTAAGTTTCTGGAAAGAGCTAGTCATTATCATGTCAATGACAATTAATATAGGCTCTTTGATATCCAGATTAAAAAAAAACAGGAACAGCCTTTTTTAAAGTCTTTTAATTTCTGAGTACTCACAGGCATGCTCTATGAATCATTAAATAAAATATATTCAATCCAGTGAGTCTGTGCCCTATTCTACATATGGTTAGCAATCATGCTTGGCTCGGAGGCTTCAGCCAGTTGTTGCGCCCTTAAGATGCAGGGCCTTTGGATAGAGAACCTTTCATACAGCTTGATTTTTTACCAGTGAACCTTGGTTAAGGAATTGGATTGATGTGATGGAACATATAACTATTTTAAAATAATTTTTTTAAATTATAGAATAGTTTTTGATTTATAGAATAGTTGCAAAGATAGTAGAAAAAGTTCCAATACATCCACACTCTGTTTCCCCTATTGTTAGCATCTTATGTTATTAATATGGTACATTTGTCACAGTGGATGAACCAATATTGTACCTCATTCTTACCTAAAGTCCATATTTTATTCAGATTTTCTTACATTTTTTTAACCTAATATCCTTTTTCTTTTTTAGGATCCTATCCAGAATGCCCATATTACATTTGAGCTTTATTCTAGGGTATAATATATAATTTTGACATGGATCAAAATATCCATTTAATGTATAATTTCATTGTAAACATCCACACTTAAATTTTTGTTTCAGATCGGATGTCTTCCACATTATGGAATGCTTCACATTAAATATTTTCCCTAATAGATTTGCATATTAAATGTTTCTTTAAGTATGAAAACACTAATAAGGAGTTAATCACCGCTGTCCTATTAATGCATCCAAAGGTTTGAGATTCCCAGTAGCTTTACATCATCACTCTGTGTGTTTTTATCCAGTGAAAATTATCCACATCCAGTGGAGAAAAGTTAGAGCCTCTGTGTGTGTCATAAAGTTGACACTCTCAATGGCTATGTTTGACATTGATATCACACTAATGAGTATTTTACCAAAATTAAGGACACGTCGTTTTCCCAGAGCAGTGTCCTTGTGTTCAGAAGATAAATGTTCTGAGTCCTGAGGGGTACTGGCAGATGGCATTTCCTGTCAGAATCTTTGCTATGGCAGGAAGCAGAAGACACTGTGCTCTTTCTTTAACTCTTGCCACTAAATCCATTCAACTAGCAAGGGTGACGCAAGCCCTGTGTATTAGTCAGGGTTCTCTCAGGAAACAGAATCAGCAGGAGATATCTGTCAATAATATGAAATTTTAAAAGAGTCTCTCATGCAACCGTGGGGATGCACAAGTCCAGGTTCTGCAGGGAGGCTGCAAACCATGGGCTCTGATGAAAGTCCGATGAAAGGTCGTTGATGAGTTTCTGGGAGAAGTTGCCTGTCCAACGATGAGTTGGGAAATTCTCTCTGAATGTTGAAATCACTTCCGCTTTTAAGTCATTCAACTGATTGGATAAAAGTGCCACCCATTGATGATGTAATCTCCCTGATTGATGCAGATGTAATCAGCCATCCACGCAGTAAACTCACTGGTGATTGAAGTCCGTAAATGCTCTTGTATTACAATTAGCCCAGTGCTTGCTGGAACAAACACCTGGACTCAATTACCTGGTCGAGTTGACACATTAGCCAAACCATCACACCTTGTCTTCAGCAAGTTTGTCAACATGCGGAGGAGACAGGGTAGGATACTAACCTGCTTGCAGTTGAAGATACTACTTGCAGTGTGAAGATCTGCTGAGGGTGACCCTTGGAATGCAGTCAGTCATCTCAGATGCTAGGCTGGCAGGAGTGGCAGATGCGGATCACATTATAAGAAGGTTGATAGAAAGTCACTTGGCCAGGGAAGCAGATGTGGCTCAAGCGATTGAGTTCCCGTCTACCACACGGGAGCTCCCAGTTTTGGTTCCCGGTGCCTTCTGGAGAAGATGAGCAAGACAGTGAGCGAGCGCGACAGGCTGGTGCAGCAAGCTGACACAACAAGACGACGCAACAAGGAGACACAGAGAGGAAACACAATGAGAGAGACAACAAAGCAGAGAGTGGAGGGGGCTCAAGTGACTGAGCACCTCTCTCCTACACGGGAGGTCCCAGGTTCGGTTCTCAGTGCCTCGTAAAGAGAAGATGAGCAGACACAAAGAGCACACAGCGAATGAACACAAACAGACAGCCAGCGTAAACAACAAGGGGTACGGGGATAAAATAAAATAAATCTTAAAAAAAAAAAGTCACTTGGCCAGTAACACTGACTGCCTGTTAGGTCCTGGGGACTGTGCTAGCTCAGGCAGGAAGCAGATGACACGTGTTTGCAATGCCACATCCATTTTGGGTGGCCCCTAAACTCACCGTGAAGAGATCCTTCCTTGACCCTCCATGTTGTGAGCCACATCCCAGTGTGCGTTTCTGCGGTGGGAATGGGGATGTGCTCTGGTCTTTTCTCTGTGGGAAATTTTGGAGGTGCAAAGGGAGTTCCTGAATTGTTACCTCTTAGGATCGATAATCCTAATTACATGAGCTCTTTTGGAGCAGTTCTTTCTTTACACCCTTAGTCATCTTACACAGGTTTCCTACATCCTGCTCTAGCTGTGGAGCTAAAACTCTTCCCAGAGTCTGGACAACAGTCTTACCAGTGCTGATTAAGCTTTTTCTTTGTTTATCACAAAATATAGCATACTTCTATTTAGTCATGTTCTCTTTTTTTCCTTTTTGCTTCAACAGGGCATGAAAGTTTAAAAAATCTAATCATAAAACTGATGCTTATACAAAAGACTACATAATGTATGATTCCATTTATACGAAATGTCCAGAATAGGCAAATCCATACAGACAGAAAGTAGGTTAGTGGTTGCCAGAGACTCGAGGAGGGGAGAACCACAGAGGTTTATTTTGGAAGTGATGACAATGTTCTGGAACTAAATATAGGTGATGATTTCACCTTGTGAATATATTAAAACCACTAACTTGTCCACTTTAAAACAGTACCTTTTATGATACATGTATAATATTTTATCTCAAATAAAAAGCATTGATACTTGTTTGTTGTAGAGATTTTTTTTTAATTAAAAAAGAAATTTAAATCACCTATAATCCCAGCTAACTAATAAAATAGACATTTTGATGTCTGTGTGGCAGTTTTTGTGGTTGTTTGATTTCTTTTCCTTTGGACCATTATTAACACTTTCTAGGGCTAGGACAGAAACCAAAGGAATGTCGGACCCTGTTCTCATTTCTCCCCATTCCCCAAGGTCACATACTTCCTTATTACATTTGGCTTATAAATTTTAGGAGGCCCCAGTATGCTAAGTGAGTACCATTCAATGACTAAACTTTATGTAGCAAAGGAAAACGGCAGTTTTAAAATTCCAAAGTATAAATGGTGTCTTCCTTTCTCTGTTATGAAAGAAAAGGAGTCTAGTTTTGTGAAACTTAAGCTGTCAGTACTTGGGCATCATGAATATATTAACCATGCATTAATATGTATTTGACTTGCTGGGGACCATACTGTATCTTTTTAAAAATTTTTATTTTTTTATTTTTAAAGAAGCTTTAGATTACATATACATTACATAAAAAATATAAGGGATTCCCATATACCCCACTCTCCACCCCTCCCACACTTTCTCACATTAACAGCATCTTTCATTAGCGTGGTACATTTGTTACAATTGATGAACACATATTGAAGCGTTGCTACTAACCAAGGACTTATAGTTTACCTTGTAGTTTACAAATTGCCCCACATAATTTTATAGGTTTTGACAAAATGTGTAATGGCTTGTATGCATCATTGCAATATCATGCAGTATAATTCCAATGTCCCAAAAATGACCCCCTTTTACGCCTCTCCCTCCCCTCAGAACCTCTGGTGGCTGCTGCCTCCACATCAATGATAAAAGTTCTCCCATTGCTGGAATAATAATAAATCTGTAATAGAATAATAATAAGTCTACTTTAGTCCATTGCTCATTTCCCTGTATCTTAAACTTTTGACCCTTTCACATCTAAATCTTATATCTCAGAGCTTGGGGTATGTGGGGTGAGGGAATGTGGTGTCTTGTTATCAGCCTAGTGGACTTTTTGAACCTTGACCCATTTTCTCAGACATGTTTATCATACAATCTTTTTTTAAAAAAACAATTTATTGAAGTATATCATTCATACATGAACATACATAAAATGTAAGTGTTCAGTAAACATTGTGAACTTACAAAACAAACTTGCATAACATCATACAGGACTCCCACACATCACCCCCCCCCCGCCCCAAACACCCTGCATTGTTGTGAAGCATTTGTTAACAAATCATGAAAGAGCATCATCAAAGTATTACCACTAACTATAGTCTGTATCTTCTTCCCCTATACTTTTTTTTTAAGGATTTATTTATTTATTTACTTATATCCATTTTTACCCTCCCCACCCCCACCGTTTTTGCTGTTTCTTTGTCCATTCACTGGGCAACTCTCAGTTTCCCACCCTCTCTTCTCATCCTTTTCCTCCTGTCTTCACTGGGATTCGATCCTCGGAATCTCCAGAGTGGGAGAGAGGTGTCCTACCGCCTGTGTCACCTTAGTTCCTGGTTTTTCGGTGCATCTCGTCTTGGCTCTCCCTTGTGTCAATTTCCTGTTATGTCATCATCTTGCTGCGTGGCTTGCGGGGCCTGGCAGCGCACCCATGCATGGGGCCTGACGGCACACCTGCAGACAGGGCCTGGCGGTGCACCCGCGCACTGGGCCTGGTAGCCCACGTGCCTTCTATATTTTTCTTTTTTAAAATTTTCACAGGGAAGACCTGGGGATTGAACCCAGGTCCCTCTATATGGGAGATGGACGCCCAACCACCCGAGCCACATCTGTCCCCCTGCTATATCTCTTAAGGTTGACCAAAGATACCCAGAGTTACAGTCTTTTCCCATACAGGATGATCATATAATATATCAGGCTTAGTTTATCACCAGCATTCTAAAAACCAGACCTAGGGAGAAAAACTAGGTCTGGGACACATGGATGGTTTCTAATATAGCTAATGTTTAGCCTACCCTGATTATCACAAAATCAGGTCAGCGAGAATATTCACAATATCATGCACTCTTCTTCTCAAATGCCCAACCTCAATTTTACCTAGAGTAATACTTTAGGCTGCAAGAAATAAAAACTCAAATTCCCGGCATATGTACTCACTAGTACATAATCAACGATAATCCCTGCATTTATAATGTCAGCAGTGACTTTGCATTTATATGTGGAGGGATTACATCTGCTTACAGATAAATAGAGACATTTGGATGGCCTCAGTTTCATCTTCTAGAAGGAATGTGCTTGTCCATGTCCCAACCCGTGAAAACGCCTCTGCTTCAGAATCGAAAGCTGATTCAGAAAAGCTGGGAGTCTTTTCTACAATGGAACTGGACTGTTAGAGCTTATTTTTCTTTTGGGCTGTATATTTATTTGACTGTTTCATGCCATTTGTCAATTTCTAAGCAGTTTAATGATTTTATGCCCCTTTAAGATGTGTGTGTAGAGCGCAAGTGTGTTTCATTTCATGTGGTCTCTCTACATTTAAATGGTGCTGAGTGACGGAGCGTGTGATATGCCAGTTGAATGTTTCAAATCCAGAACGAGGTCTTTAATTCTTTATAACAATAATCTGTTGACCACCTTGCATAATTCATGCTTGTGTCTGTCTGGCCTGTGCTTCTGTCTAGGTTTTAGTGATAGAAGTGTTAGACCCTGACCTGGGGATACAGCCATTCGTATGTTGCGAATGTGTTCGTGGAGTATCAACTGACCTCAGGCAGCTTTTACTCTCTGTTGAAGAAGATTAAACTTTATGTAACAAATTCAAGGTTTAGTGGGAAGATTGCCATTGGAGAGGCATGGGGTGTAGTTTAGGGAATACAGACAAAGTCTGCATGGTGATTGATCAGGGGATGTTTTATAAATGATGGCCTGGGGCTTGACTCCTGATGGGTGGGTAAGTTTGGACTAAAAGTGACAAGGTGGAGCCTTCTGAAATGGAAGGGAGAATAGGAGTGAAAACCTGGGGGGCCCACTGAGAAACAAGTCCCCCTGTTGGCCCGGATGGAGCTGCTGCTGGATCCCAAGGCTGCCGCAGGCTTGGTCTGTGATTTAGGGACCTATCTAAGCACTTTCGCTTAGAGATGCTGGTATTTTGCTTTAAATGGTCAGTCTTTAGTTAGCTTAACAATGTGAGAATTCCATGGATCTGGTTCTACCTGAAAACCAGTATTTCCAAACAAGCCCCTATCTTAAGGGACATCGGAAGTGTCCACAGACATGTTGCTCATTAATCTTTCTCAGTCATTGAGCACATGGAGGGACCCAGTATCGACTTATAAACTGCCTTTGGTAGGCTTTGGCTACCATAAAACTACATCCCTTCAGATGTGATGGCAGATCACCCCTAACTTCACAATCTGTCACCTCTGCTATTCAGTGGGACCAAATCAAGGCCGATGTCCTGGGCTGAAAGTAGGAAAGCAGGAGTGAAAGGGAAGGGGGCTGAGAGGGGCTTTGGTGGGAGGGGCTAAGTGAGCCCCCAAACAATTCTCTGCTTCAGTCACACTGGCCCACCCCTCCCAAGGATTCAGAAAATGTCAGGGGATCATGGGCAGATCACCTTAGCTTGTATTTGAAAGCAAGTGCCCGAAGTGAAGCAGATAAATTTGTTCTCGTCCTTTGGTGTTGGGTTCTTGGTGTCTGAGGGGTGGCAGTTGCACACGTGGGGAAAGGCATTGGCTATCTATTGCTGTAAAGATGTGTTCCCTAGAAATATCCTGGACTGTGTTTGAACCTGGCTGTTGCCCGTGGGTCTGGATGTGGAGAGGGGGATGACTTGCTTAAGAAATTCTCTAGGGGAAGCGGCTGTGGCTCAATCAGTAGGGCTCCCGTTTACCATATGGGAGGCCCCGGGTTCGGTTCCCGGGGCCTCCTGGTGGGGGCGGGCCCGCCCGCATGGCGTGGTTGGCTGACCCAGCGAGCACAGGCAGCAAGGGGGGCGGATAGGTGAATAAATAAATAAAATCTTTAAAAAAAAAAAGAAATTCTCTAGTTCTGAATTTATTATCTATTTACCAGGAGCCAGAATCTGGAAAGCAGCCTGCCATATCTGGCTGCAGAAATCTTTTATTTTGCCAGCCAGTGCTTTCATTTCCTTAAAAAAAAGTCCCTAAGACAGTGTGCATGGCCCTCATATGAGAAAGCTCCATCATTTTCTATTTCATAAAGCTCAGCGCAACCCAAGTTTACCTCACCCATCCGTGGGTGCGGTGAAGTATTTGCGTTTGCCACTTTTACTGTTACATCAAATGCCATGCTACAAAAAAAGCCCTCTAGAAGTCACCATAATATCTTTTTTTCCCCTTCATATTCACTTTATTTTTTAAAATTTTATTGATACATATTATAAAGCATAATTCTATCCAAAGTGCACAATCTGTGACCATAATATCTTATACCTTAATGTTTTTCTTTAAACGTTGGGCGGTTTTGCTAGAATACTGATGGAGCTGCATAAGAAGAAAATGCAAGGCTGCTGAAGTGAAATCTTGCTCAATATGCGTGTTGTCTTCTTGTGCCCAGGTGAAGTGGAGGTTCCTGATCCAAATGACCCTTTGGGACAACTCGATGGACACAACAGCCCTATACCAACTCTGAAAGGTAAATAGAAACACAGGTTCTCTTTGGGATTCTTTAAAGTGTTTTCAGGATATCATGAAAAGACCTTACCAGCTGAGTTGCCGTTTCTACTCAAGATAATGGACGGGTTCGACCTGGCCCAGTGCTGCCCCCTGTTGGTGGGTTGTGGTGCAATGCTTGCCTTGATAGCTATGTTTCTTGAGGGTGAGCCGAGGGTGCTGGGAGCTGGTTGGAAAAGGTAGGAAGCCAGCAGGTGGGAAGGTGGCAGGGCAAGGAGTGGGTGTGGGTGGGCAGATGGCATGCAGCAAGGGAGGAAGGGGCCTTTGGGGTTGCTCAGAGCTGGACTCTGGGATCGGCCGCCAAACCACCTGCTGGCAAATGTGTGTCTTTTAGATTTATTTTTCTCAGTGTAATAGTCTAGGGGTGGGTGTTCTACCCCAGACAGGCAGGTGACTCTCCCCTCAAACTCATCAGGTTCTTTCTGTCGTGTTGCTTTGGCTTGTCCCAGAGTATTACTGTCAGACCCCTGCTTTCTGAGCACTATTATATTCGTAAGTATCATGGAAATGATGTAACAAATTCCCCCCCAGAGGGCAGGCAAGTGACTCAAGGAAGTGGTGACTTTCCCCAGTCCATCCACCATTCCCATTTGCCATAGATTATGTGTTGGAATAACCATTTTATTTCTTCTAATTGCTCAGCTTCTTTTTGAACATGACCCAAAGCCTAGATTAGATTAAGGCTTCCCACCCCAAGGGACTTATTCACTTCCAAGAATTCAAGACTGTGTCTCCTGGGGATGAGATCAAGGATGACTTGAACCCTTGAGGGGCCTAGAATGTCCCCGTATGTACTGAAAGGGCTTCTTGATGTCACACAGAGATCTCTATAAGACCTCCGTTCTCACCGCAAATCGCTCGGTGGTCCGCGTGTTGTTTGCTTAGAGGCCAATTATTTTAAAGACTGGGTGGTCCAGTCGCAATGTGTCTGGAGGCTTCTTTAAGTGGATTCCCCCTCCCCCATCCCTTCAATTGGTTAAATGTAGTAAATTACATGAGTTGGTTTCCTGATGTTGACACTCCTTGCAGTTCTGGGTAAGTCATTATGGTCCTTTTCACCAAATCAAGCTGCTCTTACAGGAGGAAAGTCTCTTGGGAGACATGGCCTCTCATGCTCCATGGTGTCCTGCCAGCTTGTCATTTGTGAACCTCGGTCAGCTTTCACGCGGTGCCCACAGGACCAAAGGCTTGTTCTCTGAAAGCTGGTTTAGAATACTGGACCTCGGGAGCATCTTTCCTTAGACAAAAAGATGTTTTTGGATGGGTAGACTCTCAAATTCTTCCTCAACAGTCTGGCTTAACACAGTTTAGATGATCCACAGGTATTTGTTGATGCACCAGGCACTGTGAGAAGTACTGAGCATGCTTTGGTGACATGACCAAAAGCAGCGTGTAGCATGTTCTCTGCCTCTTGGAGTTTATGGGATTGTGGGGGGGGAAGTGTCAAGTTATTATAACATTACCAGTTGTGGTGAGTAGCCCAAAGGAAAAGATTGGGTTGTGGCGAGCTCAGAGTAAGAGGAAGTCCGGGCCTCTTGAGTCGAATGGCCAGGACGGACCATTCTGGTGAGGTCCAGAGAGTGAAAATTGGCCAAGAGAAGTGTGTTCTGAGCCGAGGCCAGTGGCCGAGGCAAAGACCCTGAGTCCAGAGGGCTTAGTTCCTTGGAGAACTGGACAAAAATGTGCTGGCCTGTGAGCCAGGTCTACTGGAGGATGGAGGTGCTGGCAGGGTGACGTCCGCACTGGTCAGTTTGGGAGCCACCAGCCACGTGTGGCTCTTTAAATTAAAATGGAATAAAATGAAGAATCCGGTGCCTTTGTCATGCCTGGCCACATCGCAAGTGCTCAAGAGGCGACGTGTGGCAAGAGGCTACCATATTGCATAGTGCAAGGCTCAATCATTCCCTTCACCACAGAATGTTCTACTGGGTGACACTGGGCTCTTTAGGTCGCAGGGGATCTTGCTATTTTACTGTCAGTTCTATCCTCAGCTATTGAAGAGGTTTGACCCAGGAGGTGATAGACTCTAGAAAGATCACTTTGGGTGCTGTGGAGAATGGTTCTGAGGGGAAGTGAAGAGAGTGGTGAGGGAAGGAGGCTCGGCCAGTTGAAGAGAAGTAGACCACAGTAATGGTGTAGAATCGAACTTGTGGTAATTCTGGAGGCTCTAATGTTTCCTTGGGAAATTCTATTGCAGCACCTGTTTGAGATGTGAGGGAAACCCCTCCCCATCTCTGAGGTGGAGAGAATGAGGGCTTCCTTGGGGGATTGGAGCTGAGCTGGGAAAGAGAAGGGCCTGGGGCTCTTGAAATGGAGTGTCCATATATGAGACCTCAGGAGGCAGAAATGCCTGCCATGTTTATGGTTCATTTAAAAAGAGATGCATTTGCTGACTGAAGCAAAGAAATAACCATGGTTGAAAATGCAACAGAAAATTTAATCCCTTCTAGCCATATGTTCCAAATGTTCATAAATCAGATTCAATGCTCTAAGGTGGGATTCTTTGACCTCCTTTTATGGTATTTGAATACCTTCTCAAGCTTAGAGAAGGATGCTTTCGAATAACCTCTTTGTTTACTGGGGATTTGATTGCCTCCTGGCCTTTTTTTTTTTTTAATCCACAAGTGATTGTATTAAAAACCACGCAGAAGTGCATTTGCAGGGCAGGGAAGAGTTTCAATCAGCATTTGGAAACTTGCCTTGGAACTCTCTAGGGCACAGAAACACTGATTGCTAAAGCAATTGTCAAGCGTGCATGGCTGTCTGTGTGTGTGCACACACATGTACGTATTTATACAAGGATAGTACACAAAGGAAACAAAGAACCACAAAAACCTGGGCCATTTTTCCTTTGGAGTGGCAGTGAAGTCCAGTGGTACTGAGCTTGGCTTTGCAAGAAGCTCCACCGCCCACTTGGGGCCCTGTGGCTTTGTGCCTTCCTTGCCCCATGCTCGGCTTCTCTGCTAAATAGAGATGGTAGTACTCACGGCCAGAGGTAGGACTTGGAGCTTGGCTCCTACCAAGCTCCCAGAAGTGATTATTGGTGGATTCTTCAGTTTCCCAGTATCAAGACCCTAATATCTCCTTAGGGAAACAGGAACCAGATTACACTGCCACCAGGGAGTCTCAGAGTGGCCCTTGGACCCCCTCGTTTTCCCTGGCCACCTAATTCTTTGGTTCTGTGCTGTTTTGTGTCCTCTTGGACTATGGCCCTTGTACAAAAGGTGGTTCATTCCACATTCCTTTTCCTTCCCCCACCCCTTTTTCCACACTATCACTGATGGAAGGAATTGTCCCAGTAATGCTAGACTCACTATCCCATGCACTTTTTAAAAAGACCTTCTGGAATTGTCCCTGCTTGACTACATTTGGCTTAAGTCCAATATGTAAAGTAACAAGAGCTCAATTTACCACATAAATCTTTAACCCCGTTGCCATGTATGATGCCCGTGTATCTGTTAAATCACCTGCAGGTGAAATTTGCCCACAGGCCATTCTGTCAGTGATCCAACAGCTTTACCTTGGCTGGAGCAAAATAATCTGAAAGTTGCAAACTATAAGCCATAATTTCATTCACATGCACTGTGCCAGTATTTAACACTTAATGTATAGCTGGTATTGAGAGAGTAAGAGAGAGAGAGAGCGATCCCAGAGCAAAAAGCCTAGATAGAAGAGAAAAGAAACAAAGGACATTGTGATTCACAGTTGAATAATTCGCCTTCAATTTCCATATATCAAAGCTTGCTTTGTATTATTTCATATTTTGTTTAGTATTACAGCTGACTTTAGGCCTCCAGTAATAGCACAGTAATGTGTAAGCAGATATGTAATAGGACTTTCATATTACTTGTTTTGTTAATCATGTAACATATATATATATTTTTTTTTCTGTTTTGTTTTTTTTTCCCAAAAAAGCTTACATCTGGCCTAGAAGCCATTTGCTCTTTTGTTCCAAGTCTACAAGGCTATATTTTAAATGCATACGTAATGCCTCTCCTCTTTTGTAAAATCAGTACTTTGGAATGTTTGTGGGAAATGAATTAATTTTTGAAAGCTGAGGTGGGGTAAGTGGCGGTCTCGCCCACCCAGCTGCCTCCCCTGTGTTCTGGCTCAGCCAAAATGGACACAGCTTGCTTGCATTTCCTGCCTTAGGAAGAAGAGCTGCTCATCATCAACATTGAAACCAGAAGGGGAATTGCTAACTTTTCCCACTTGAGGGTATGCTGTGATTATAGGTGCTCTCAAGTGGATTCTAAATAGCAGGGCAGTGAAACAGATGCCTTGCTTAGAGGCTGTCACCCTGCTCTCTGTGATACACCATCCTACACAGCTGACATAAAATTTCCTTGGAAAGAGAAAGCAGAACAATCAGCAGAGTTCATCCTGTTGACATGGAGACAGAAGCCTGTTTTCTGTTTAATAAACTGTCTTTCTCCCAGTTCAGGTAGGACATATGGTTTGATTCGCAAATATACTGGGTGTGTTTCCTGGTTTATTCTTGGTCTCTTGGCAGTGTGTGTAGGATGGTCTCTTGGCACTTAACATACAGTGAAGGTCTCCAAGGCAAGCCAGGTAAAAAATAAAAAGATTATCTTAGTTGCAGACACAGTTGGTGTTACTGTATGTGATCAAGAATGTGGGTTTGGCATCCCAGCTGCCTCAGTTTAATTCTGAGCCCTGTACCTCCTGGCTGAGTGCCCTTCCGCCAGTCATTTAGACTTTCTAAGCTCTTGCTTCCTAATCCATAAAATGCGTGTGACCATTACTCTTGAGCAGATAGGGTTGGTCTGAGGATGCAATGAAGAGGTAGGTGTGAAATGCCTGGCATATACTTGCTCTAGCAGCCATGTCACTGTTGATGAAGAACAGGATGGTGCATGTGCCCACCACAAGGGCACTTGAATCTAATGAATGTGCACCAGAATGCTTTCATTTTGACAACAGAAAGAGTAAGCTTGAAGCAGGAGCTGAGGTTTACCAGATACCCATCGTGGTAGATTGAACTGTGTACTTCAGTGTGGACATGTTCTTGGTCTTGGTGTGCATTCTGGTAGATGTGGATCCATTGTGAATAATTCAGTTCAGGTGTGGCCCCACTGAATCAGGTTGGGCTTTAATCCGTATTACTGGAGTCCTTTATAAGCAAAGTGAAAGTCAGACAGAGGGAAGCCACAGGGAGCAGCCAGAACCTGGAAGTCAACAGAACCCAAGGAGAAGATGCCTCCATGTGCATTGCCATGTGATGGAAAAGCCAAGGAACCCCAAAGATTGCTGGACAGCCCGAAGATATCAACCCCAGGAGGAAGCAAGCCTTCTAGCCTTTGAAACCATGAGCCCATAAATTACTGTGCTTACGCCAACCCATTGTATGGTATTTGCTTTAGCAGCTAGGAAACTAAAACACCCATGAAGGAGGAAGGGGCATGGTGTCATCAGAGACTTTGTGCTCAAGTGCCCCCTGTGACAGACTATTCTCTTGTTCATTAATAATCCCTTGCAAAGGGAGAAAACAAGTTCCTGCCCTCAGAGAGGTCAGAGCCTAGGTGGTTGACTCAGACATAGAAGGCACAAGTCTGAAGAAATGCAGAGTGAATTTGGGGAGGACCCGCACCCGGGGAGGGTTACATGGATAGTCATGGAAGGATTCTGGGAGACTATTGTTCCTGAACTCAGTCTTTACTCATTCACCAAATATTTATTGAATGCCCACGGCATGCCAGGCACCCTTAGAGTCCCACCTCCAGTGATGACAGGAGTCATCCTGGTAATGTCAGTCGGATTTTTTTCAGTGCATGGAATATTTCAATCTGTGAGACAATGGCACATCACTGTCTTCTTTGGGCTTCCATTCCTAATAGGCAGACAGATGGTTAAGAAACACACATGCGAACAACAGGGTGACTTCACATAGTGACGGTGTAAGAGGAAGGTTGGGCAGGTAAGACAAGGAGCGGCTGTCCTAGAGCCCCAGCCATATGAGGATGCAGGGGCAAGTGTGGCCAGCAAAGGCGTTGGCCATAGCAGAGGTTCCTAGTGGACCCAAGCTTCATATGTTCAAGGCAGAAGAAGAGTGAGGACAGAGTCAGTGAGAGAGAAAGGGGTTTGAGGTGCTGCCCAGAGCTGTCAGGGAGTCTGTCTCCAAGCACCCTTATTCCTACACTGCTTGTAGGAGCAACGGGAGACTTTGAATACCAGGCCAAGGCAGTGTTTTAAGCAGAGGAGGGATGTGGTCAGAGCCGGGTTTTAGTTTGGTAGCTTCGGCTATTATGCAGCAAAAGGCTGGGGATGGGTTGTCTTCGTTTATCTGGGCTGCTGTAACAGAGTACCACAAACTGGGTGATTTCAAACAACAGAAATTGATCGTCTCCCAGTTCTGGAGGCCAGAAGTCCAAAATCAAGGTGTTGGCAGGGTCATGCTCCCTCTGAATCCTGTAGAGGAGAATTTTCTCCGCGCCTTTCTCCTGGCTGCTGGTGGCAGCCGAAAGTCCTTGGTGTTCCCTGGCTTGTGGCACAAATTGGTCTCTGCCTCTCTGGGCATAGGGACACCTTCTCTCTCTCTGTCTGTGTGTCTGTCTGGGCTGCATCTGAATTTCCTCTTCTAACGACACCAGCCTTGTTGGATTAAGGACCCAGCATGATCTTATTTAACTCACCGAATTCCATCTGTAATGGCCCTATTTCCAAAGAAAGTCACATTTGAGGTCCTGGGTATTAGGACTCCAACATATATTTTTGAGGGACGCAATTCAACCCGTCACACGAATTAATGTGTTAATAATTCCGAGCTTGAGGACCCTCCCCAAGGCAATTCTGAAATCACTGTCCACCATCATGACCTCCTAAAGGGGCAGGCAGAGGGATATGAAGAGGTGACCACACGGTTGACAAAGATGTCTTCAGGTCTGGGTGGCCTCCAAATTCATCTTCAGGGCAACCTTAGCTCTGGAGGCTTTGCCTGGGTTGGCCAGGGCAAGATGCCATGGAGAAGATGATTTCTCAGCCTGGAGCTGTCAGAACTTTCTGGGGGTGCCCCTCCTCCCAGAGGTAGAATGAAACATCCCTTTTAACATGACTTTGAACCTCCTGTTTTGTGAAGCCATCACCCTCAACTACCTGTCTCCAAGCCTTTCCTCTGCCCAGAGGGACTTGCAGGTCCATGAGAGCCTCTTAAGCTACCACCCCTTCCTAAGCAATGTATGGAGAGTCCCTTGAAGTGTGTCATGAGGACTGTGATGTGCAGAGTGGGTTGCGGCTGGCCACCATCTCACCAGGGCTTTTGAGTTCTGAATTCATTTTCCAGTGACGCCAATGGGCTTGCACTGAGCATAGGGTCCCTCTCCACCTCTACTCTCGTCTTGAGATGGCAGGGAATCCATCTGGTGCCTATGGACAAAGGAGCAGAAGTATCTGGGCCATGCAGGGCATGAACCCGCCACCCCGGCCTCCCCAGCCTTTGCTCTCAACAGACTGAGTCCCGAGGATAAGTTGGAAGTGAGGCCCTGGCTTGGCCATGGGAGGCCTCGGAGAGCAAATGCCTGGGTTGACCTGGGCCAACCTGTACAGCCCCTGGTGAGGTCTGTCTGCCCCATGGACACATACACCGAACAACCATAAGCAAACCTTTCCTTACAACATTTTCCAACTTCCTTTGGATAAAACTAATATGGAATATCCCAGTTCTGAACTCTGTTTTCAGGCCATTCATTGAGCTTCCTTGGTTTATATATGGTGCTTTTAGTCCTACTCTTGTAGATCTTCCTTTCTCCCTGAAGCTTAGAATAATATCTTATAAAGGCGTTGGCCATGGATTTGCAATGCTTGGGTTGTCGTCAGTCTGGACAAACTGAACGATGTTGGGAGAAAACCCTGAGTTCACTGTTTTAGTTTGATGAAGGCTGCCAAGGCAATATACCAGAAATGGTTGGCTTTTGCAATGGGGATTTATTAACTTAGAAGCTTACAGTTTGGAGTCTGGGAAACATGTCCAAATCAAGGCATCATCAGGAGATGCTTTCTCCCCCAGCTGCAGCTGTGGGTGATCAGGCACATGGTAGGGCACAATGATGGCATCTGCTGGTCTCTCCCTTCTCCTCCAGACTCCATTGCTCTCAGCTTCTGGCTGCCTCTGGCTCTCTCTCTGCTCTTGTGGCTTTCTCTCTCCTGGGTTCCATTGATTTCAGCTCATCTCTCAGCTTCTAGTTTTTGTGAATTTTGTTTTGAAGTACCTGGTGCTGGGGATTGAACCCGGACCTCATATGTGGGAAGCTGGCACTCAACCACTGAGCCACACCAGCTCCCCTAAGTTGGTTTTTTCATTTGTTTTGCTTGTTGTTTGTTTTTGCTTTTTTAGGAGGCACTGGAAACCAAACCCAGGACCTCCCATGTGGGAGGCAGGCGCTCAACCGCTTGAGCCACATCCACTCCCAGCTTCTAGTTTTTTCTCTCTGTCTCTGCATGTTTCTCTCATTTATAAAGGACTCCAGTAAGAGCATTAAGACCCATCCTGGGTCACGCAGTCTAATCAAAGGCCCTTAACTGAATTTCATCAGAAGACCCCACCTCCAGTAGGTTCACACCCACAGGAATGGATTAGCTCTAAGTACATCATCTTCCAGGGTCCACCCAGCTCTGAACTGTCACACCCACAAATAGGAGATTTCAAAGTGTACTCACAGTCTCATTGTTCGGGGACAGAGTTTGGAGCTGGTGTGGCGCATTGTTCACATGCATCAAGGCCGCCTTGAGGTTGCACAGAACCATGCAGGAAAAACTAACTTAAGATAAAGGAGCTGATTTCTGCCACCAAGTCTTTTTTATTTCTCCATCTCCCCTAGAGTCCTCTGTAAGCCCCTTCTCTTTTTCCCAGGGTTAGCATTCTAAAAACCTGAGCTTTGGCTAGTTTGAAGTCACTTGAGTTGACATGTGTTTCTCTGTTGTGTGGTCAGTATCATTGTCTGTTGTCATTTCCTCTTGATGTGACCGAGACAGTGATACTTCTTTTTCCTCAGCTCCCTGGGTTTGAACACCCTAATGCAATGGGCTGATCCATGTATGCTTGTCCCTCTATATCTCCCTGGTGTTTGTGTATGTGTGTATGTGTGTCTCTCCATTATGTGGATGCGTGTGGGGGTCTCTCTCTCTCTGTTTTTCTTTGTGTGTGTGTTTCTGTATCTTTGTGTGTTAATTTTCTCCATGTGGTTTTTCTCTCTCATATGCTTGGGCGTGTTTTTACTCTCCAGCCCCCGTCTTTCTGTTTGTTTTTTCCTCTCTCTGAGATTGTCTGTGTCTGCATTTGCTTTTCTCTGCCTTGGTATATCTTCCCATGTCTGTACCCCTATTATGTGTGTGTGTCAGTGTCTGTGTCCATGTCCCTTTGTGAGGGTATGGGGGTCACCCTATGATAGGTTTTAATTGGTTGGGCCCTTCAGTCCCTCTGCCCGTATTTTCTTCAAATGTGCAAACTCCCTTTTGTACTTTTCTTCTCTTGGGTCTCTTTGGTTTCACTTCCCCCATTTTCCTTGCTTTCTTACTTCCCCTCTTTTCTAATGTTAGGTAGTGTCCTTTCTCTCTTTCCACCTTGGCCCTCCCCATTCAGCACCCTCCACCCTCCCCGTTTTCTGCAGCTGGCCCCATGCAGCCCACTAGACAGCTCATCAGGACTGTCTGAGCCAGTGACCCATTGTTCACCACTCCTGACTGATTTATTGACCTGTAAACACCCCCCTTGCACACACACCCCGGGAAGGGCAGCTTTATGTCCTCCATGGAGCTCCGAGGAGCACCTTTTCACCTGCCTTTACAGGAAAGTTGTCTGTTTTATTTCCCACCAATCAATCCCCTGTGACCTCGTGACCCCTCGCTCATAAGGCTTTCTTTATCTCCTTCCCAGACCAGCCTGTATGTCCTGGTCAATAAGCAGATCCTCAAACACCTGAGGAATTTGGCCGAGCTGGTGACTATTTGGACAGTAGGTGGGGATTTAAAAGAAATCATTAATCATTAATCCGATGGTGTAGGGAGAGTGATGTGCCCTGGTTATGGGGCTCTCATTAACTTTACCTTCCGTGTGCTTTTAGTGCTTGGACTAGGCTCCACTGTTCAGAGTTTGGGGGTCTACAGAGTTGGCCCAGGTATTAGAGAAACGGATCCCTCAGCATCAATTATCCAAATTGCACCACTGTGAGGAAGAGGGAATATTTTGGGTCAATTCAAAAAGAAAACATCTGTTCTCTGCTCTGAGAGTATGTTGAGCTCTGGATTCAGGTTAGCCAGTTCTTAGTCCCCTGCACCTGGCTGCTTTTAGCCTGTTAAATCGTGCCAGCAAGAGGTTAGGGCGGCTCCAGAGCAAGCTTTTTTAGGAGGCTAGAGGAGAGCTTAGAAAATGATTAGTACACGTCCTGAGTGACATTGCAATGACAGATATAGGCCATGTTATATCATCACACAACATGCAGAACTGTGTGGGAGATTGTGGTCTACAATGGGAACTATGGTCCATGCTTAGTGGCAAGCCCCAGGATGCATTTATCAATTGCAAGGAATGTGCCACACTAATGAAAGATGTTCATGTGGGAGGGTGTGGGAGGTATGGGGAGTGATGCATATGGGAATCCCTATATCTTTTGTGTAACATTTATGTAATCTAAGTATCTTTTTAAAAATAATAATAATAATAAAAAAGAAAATGATTAGTACAAACCCCATCAGTTGTGCATAAGGGAAGTAAGTTAAGAGCGGCTAAATGGCTTGCTGCAAATTAAACACCAAGGGAAAAAGGAACGTAGTGCTTCAATATCCAGAGAGATTTGTTTCTGGCTCTCATTTTGGCCTCTAGAGAAAGTAATGGTGATAAAAATGGTGTACCAAACTAACTTGGGCACTCTTTTATTGTAAAAATACTCAGTAAAATATTAGCAAAAAATGTCAATACTTAGATGGAATTGAAAGCGAGACTGCATAATGCCCAGAAGCCAGAAATGGAAAGGAAACTTCCCAAGTTGACCAGACCAGAAAGCACACTGTACCACCCACCTTGCAGCCTTGGAGAACAACTCCATTTTCCTGAGTCCCCTAGAAAAGTTTATCTGAGACAAAGAATTGGGTTCTGAAAATATCATGGAGTTGTTTTGTTTTCTTTTGTTTGAGGTACCAGGGCCGGGGATTGAACCCGGAGCCTCGTGTGTGGGAAGCTGGCACTCAACCACTGAGCCACATCGGCTTCTCTGAGTTGGCTTGTTCCTTTGTTTGTGTGTTTATTTTTGTTTTTAGGAGGCACCAGAGACTGAACCTGGGACCTCCCATCTGGGAAGCAGGCGCTCAACCGCTCAAGCCACATCTACTCCTGATCGTGGGGCTTTGACATGGGCTCAGCACATGGTCAGGGGGTTTCAGAATGACACATGCACGAATAAGACATGGACACCTCAGCAGAAGCTAGTGCAGGAGACAAATCCATTCCTCCACTGTCTGAGGCTGGGTAAACCCCCAGAACATGAAGCTGTCTTAGAGAATATATAGGAGTAGGAAGATCCTGACTGAGGTGAAATGAAATAAATAAGAAAAATGAATACCCTTAAAATTATTTGGAGTATTAATATATATTAAGTTTCCTTCAATCAGGGGGAATAGGGGCTTGGCATAAAAATCAAATTCAGTTTTAAGAAAATAAAGGAATTTCCATTTCTTGTACACTGAATGTAAGGCCTAAGGTATATCATCGCCATTACAGAAGCTATTCTCCTTGGCTCAGATTCATAAAGAGCCTTAGATTTCAACACCAAGCCAGGAAGGAACCCATGGAGCCCAGAGAAATAAGGAGCTGTCGCTGAGCCTCCTGCACAAAGCTGGGAGACTTTGAGGGCTGCAGTCCTGGAGAAGAGGGATGGAAACATTTTTAGCCATCAGCCTAGGAAGGTGAGAGGAGGGCTTGCCTTGGCAGTGGTTTTAGGTGGGAAACAGTGAAAACATTCCCACAAGAAACCAAACGTGGACTTGCCCCTTAGGAGACCAAATTTACCTTACCAAAATGTTGTGTGGAAATCCCAAGCCAATTAGTTAACCTGAAAAATTGGCATTGCCTGATAGAAGGAACCGAGTCCCCAAGGAAGTCCCACAAAGAAAACACTACCACAATAACAAATTGCAAAGCGCACAAAGATCCACAATGAGTGGCTAGTCCATAAACAGTGAAGCATGAAGCCATAAAGGTAAAAGAAGAAATGGAAACCATACGGAAGAAAAAGCAGTGGTGGATTTGAAAAGGAACCGATAGAACTTCTAGAGAAGAAAAGCATAGTCCTTGAGTTGATAGGTTGAGTAGATGTCACATAGCCAAACATTTTTAAAAAAATAGATAAAGAGCATTGAGGAATCAAATAGGAAGCTCCAGCAGATATCTAAAAGGAGTTTTCAAAGGAGAAATAAAGAGGAAGGAAAAGAGGCAGTGTTTGATGAGATATTGATAGAGAATTTTTCAGAATTAAAGGAAGGCATAATTTTCAGATTTGAGGAAGGGCACTGAGACCCAATGAAGATAAAATTAAATTAAATTCACAGCAAGAGGCACTTCGGAATGGCCAAGAAAAAATATAGAAGTGGCCTAAGAGGGGAAAAGATCAGATTACCTGCTAGGGAACAAGAGCTGACAAGACTTTGAACAATACTTACAAAAGCCAGAAGACAATGTTGTTTTTATGGAGAATATGATTCAGTCCCCAGCTTAGTGCAATTAAAACAATTAGACAGTGCCATTATAGAATTTTGTACCCAACTAAACTATTATTAAAGTATGAAAACAACATATTTTTTTTACTAAGACTGAGCATGTTTACAACTTCAGTGCTTCACACAAATAATGAATGCAATTCAGGAGGAGCTAAATTGAACTGAGGAGAAAAGAGTGAGATTTCCATGTCTCAAAGTGAGAAGCTTTGGTGAGGAAAGAAGTTGGTAGACATATAGACAAATCTAAAGAAACAGTTAGTAAAAATCGACAACAATAATGCGGGGGCTTAAAAATGGAGTGTAACTAAACACTGGGAAGTGGTAACTCAAAAACTGTGTGTGTGTGTGATGCTAGCTGACAGAATTCAAATATTTGAGAGAATTTGTCAAATTAAGTATGTCTGTAAAAAATAGTTTAATAGCTAGCCATTTAGGTATAACTTTCAAATAAGTAAAGGGGGAAAATGGGGGGAAAAAAACACAAATCCAGTAGAAAACAGGAAAGGAGAATTGAGACAAAGTAAAAACATTAATAATAAAATATATCAGTTAACAGACTCATAGATTAACATCCATAAACTCATAGATTAACATGTAAAATTATATGCTGTTTACAAGACTCATGTCTAATACATAATGACAGAAAAATATTTAAAGAGATAAAAGACAGTAGGACTATATTAACCAAAAGTATCCTGAGATAGCTATATTAATATATATCAGTCAAAATGTTCTTTTGGACAAAAAGCTTTACACAGCTATATAAGAACCGCATGATTTAATAAACCTGAAATTGAATTCACCCAATAACATAGTTTCCAATATATAAAGCCCACTGGACAGAATTACTAATAGCCATTTGACAAATAGAAGATCAGTTGGCATGCATCTCCTTGAAACTAGTATATTAAACTTGTATATAAACTAGTATATTAAAAATTTGAACATATTAGTTTATATGTGGCTCAAGCAGTTGAGTGCCTGCTTCCCATATGGGAGGTCCTGGGTTCGGTTCCCGGTGCCTCCTAAAAACAAACAAAAAAAAGCAACAAACAAACAAACAACAACTCAAGGGAGCCGGCTTCCCACATATAAGGTCCTGGGTTCCCACATATGAGGTCCTGGGTACCTCAAAAAAAAAAAAAAAAAAAAATTTCAACAACAAAATTGACAAGCTTGAACTAATGGGCTTATATAAACCCCTGCACTGAACAGTTAGGGAAAATACATTCTTACCAAGCAAATGAGAAACATTTACCGGAACTGACTACTCACTAAATTGTAAAGAAAATCTCCGTGAGATCAAAGAATCATCAATACATAGACCATGTTCTGTGACAATAGTGCAATTAAAGCTTTTAATAATTCATAAGTAAAAGAAAAATCAGTTTGAATTACAGGCTATTTGCATATATGATCAACTGTGTACAAATTGTCTTAGTTTGCCAGGGCTGCTATGACAAGTAACACTCAGGGTGGCTTAAACAATAGGCATTTATTGGCTCAGCTTTGGAGGCCAGAAGTCCAACATCAAGTTGTCAGCAAGGCCATGCTTTCTCCAAAGTCTGTAGCATTTTGGTGATGGCAGCTCTCTGTTGCCTGACAATCTCTCTTTTTGGCTTCTTCTGCTTCTAGCTGCTTCTGTGTCGTTTCCTTTGCTTATGAGGACTTCAGCCATATGGATTATGGCCCACGCTGATAGAATTTGCCTCCTCTAAATAAGATCTTCAAAGATGCTGTTCACAAATGAGTCAACCCCTTAAAATAATAACATCTTCAAAGGTCCCATTACAAATGTGTTCACACCCACAGGATGTGGGGTTGAGATTTGCACATGTCTTTTATGGGGGACACAATTCAATCACCAACACAGATTATATAAAATAATTTGTGGGATGGCTGAAGAAGACTTCAAAGGGGACTTTCTCACAATGCATTTATTAGAAAAGGAAAAGATGGAAAATTAATTAACTGCAGAGGTTAGAGAAAGAGCAACAACATAAAGCTTTGAGCAGACAGTTATAGAAGGGGAAGGCAATAAACAACCCAGAAGATGCTCAACCTCATTAGGAATCGTTGAAGTGCAAACTGAAGTGACAGTGTAGTGTTATTTCATGCCCAGTGGATTGGCAAACATTTTAAAACTTGAAAACACTAAATGTTGGTAAATTTCTAGGGACACATTAACTCAGACTTCGCTGGTGGGAGTTCAAATTGTTTCAAGCACGTTCAAGATCTAGTTAATTGAAGCAATTCCACATCCCACTGGATGCTTTCGAGATACTCTTGTACGTGGGCCAAATGACGCATGTATACAGATGGTCACTGTTTGTGCTAACAAAAATGTGGAAACATTTACAATTGAGGAATGGCTAAAGATATTGTGGTTTGTTTGTAAAGTGGAATATTATACAGTAATTAAAATAAATGAACTACAGCAACATAGATATGTCCCAAACTCACTTTGAGTGATGAAAAAAAAAAAAGCGGCAAAAAGATATTTCAGGGAAATTTTCTAAAAATATAAAGTAATACAAATACTGCTTATGGATCCATGAATATGCCTTGGATTAGTGCATACCAGCTCTGATGGGAGGAGGAGGTGAGGGAGGATGTAGGCTTTGTTTATAATTCTGGAATGTTATTTTTTAATTCTGAGCCAAACCTGGTAAAATGGTAGGGTTGTATGCATAGGTATCTATTACATTAATATCTGTATGTTTCTATGTGTTTGCAACATTTCAGTATTAATTTAAAAATCAAGGGACCGGGTGTAGCTCATTGGCTGAGCGCCTGCTTCCCACGTACAAGATCCCGTCTTCAATCCCTGGTACCACCTCAAAAAAAACAATAAAAAATAAAACCTCAAATAAAGAAGAATGAATATTGAACAAGACAGACAGAGAAGATATGAGCTATAGGGTATTTTTGTCTTTTTTTAAGCTTAGGGGGACCTAGGCAGTTTCATAGGCAGAGAAGATGAAACAAGAATGTCTCTTCACAAGACAAAAAGCAACTGGCAGTCCATTCTGCCTCTGTGGCAGCAGGACAGCACTGCAAATAACCCTTCTAAAGCTTCCATTGTCTGGTGCCTAAATAGATTGCAGATTCCTCTATAATTGTAATACGGAAATACCTATGGTCAAAATAGGTAAAGTTTTTGGCAGATGCCTAGGAAAGAGGGGTGTCAGTGACGTCATCAGCGGTTTGAAGCAGCAGCAGCAAAATGGCCGGGCTGTGCCCAGTGTTTGGGAAAGGAGGTAAATATCCACAATCCAGGCAGCCCTTTGATATCTTCCTTAGTGCCTGATTCACCATCTGGTGCTGCTGGATGGCTCTCTTCTCCTTAAATTCGTCTGATTCTTGAACATAATAAAAGGGTAGTATTTGAGGATCCTGAATTTTATGAATTATATTTCTGTAAATCCACATCTTCTAATAAAAAAACCACCTCACACACACACACACAAAAACTCATCTGATTCTATTTTGATTTCCTACATTGCCCCACAGCCTCCTAAAATGTCAGTGACTTTGATAGTTGTAGCTCAAGGAAGCTTTTCTTTGAGAATTGGGGTCACTTTGAGCTCCCCCGCAGTCTGGGAGGCAAACATCATCGGTCCAGAATGGACAAGAGGAAGCCTGTACATCCTGAGCTATATGAATTTTGAAAGGGAAAATGCTATGTTATTGTTATTTGAGGAAGATGATACCTGCCGGAAGATCTACGATGATCAACTCAGAAACTGTTTTTGTGAGTAGTTTAGTTACATGGCAAGATAAATATGTGTGGTAGCTGGAATAATGGCTCCCCAAATTTGGTCATACTCTATGTGTGACTGTGTTACTTTACATAGCCGGGGGACTTTGGAGCCATGACTGAGTTAAGGATTTTGAGATGGGAACCTGCTATCAGAGGAGCTGTCAGGATGGAAGGGCCATGAGGAATGCAGGTGGCCTCTAGCGTCTGGATAAGACAAGGAAACAGGTTCTCCCTTGGACCCCACAAAAGGAGCATGGCCCTGCTGACACCTGGCCTTCAGGGCCTACTGTAAGATATGTATTATGTTAAGCCACGAAATTTGTAGTAATTTGGTACAGCCACAAGAAGAGTCTAAAATATTGTAAATCTAATATAATAACTTTTCCTATAAACCTTAAAAAAACATTTAGATAGAAATAACAGAACCAATTCACAATAATAAGGAAAATGACAGAATACCTAGAAACATATCTAAAAGTAAATGCAGATATATAAAGAAAATATAAAGCTTTCCCGAAGGATAGATAAAAAGATCTAAAATAGAAATATAGGTCATGCTTTCTCAGTCTTGTAGAGAGGACAGCTTCATACAATTCCTCTAAAACGCACTTCTTTCTCCACCAAAATACCATTTTTCAAGTGGAATTTACTGAGATGACCCTCAATTTAATCTAGGAGAGAAAAATAGCCATGAAATTGAGAAAATTACCAAAATAAATGTAACAGTTGTTATTCTTTGAAGTCAAAACATGGTTCAGTCATGAACAGTCCCCTAGATCAGTGGAGTTGAGCAGCGAGTTTAGAAATGAACAGAGCATTGTTTTAGATGGGGCAGCCAGGAGAAGGTGTTTCTGTGGAGGTGACATTTTAGCAGATACTTGACCCTTGAGAAATAACCGACCACACCAAAGTCTGAGGGAAGAGTGTTCTTGGCAGAGAGAACCAACAAGGAATCAGCTTGGTGGGTTTTAAAGAGAGCAAGTGCTTCCCCCTGCAGTGGGAGAGAAATGGGCAAAAGATAGAGAAAATACCAGATTGTTGACACAGTGGGTATAAGTTATTCTTTACTCTCTGTCTTCTTAATTTTACTCACTTCCCTTGGGGAGTAGTTAGGAGCTTACCAAGTTATGTAATTAATGGTTTCGGTCCTGCTGAGATTCCAGCAGAGGTGGGGATGGGACTTGGGAGCTGGCCATGGAGAGTCGGCCCAAGTCCATTCCCAACTCGTCAGGCCTGATGCTTGGACCAACACCGTGCATTTTGTTGAGTCCTAGCCTTCCCTTCCGGTCTCGCCGGTTCTGAATGTTGGTTTCTGGTCTGCACTGATTAAGGCAGTTCTTTGGCCAGTTTGGTTCACCTAGTCTGTAGCTTCCTTTCTCCTCAACCCTTAGAGCAGAGCCCTGGGCTCAGGCCACACCTAAGAGCTCCCATCAAATGCTGATGCCCGGGCACACCGACTGTGCCTTCATTGCCATGGGGTGTGGCCTAAGCATCAGGGTTCATTTGGAAGCTCCCGGGGTGACCCTAACAGGAAGAAATTTGAGACTCGCTGGTTTAGAATGGCCTTAGGTCCCAGAGTTGGTAGGAACTGGTTGTGTCGACAAAAGCACTACCCAGATTCTCCATGTTTGATCTAAACTGGGGAAAATGTGACATGCTGGGTCGGCATTCATCAAGTGAGAGAGTAGGAGAGAGCCTTCTAAATTGGGCATCTTGGGCTCAGGCAAAATCAGTGGAGGCTTTATCCCAGGTCTAGCATGAGGCCGAGTGTTACTCTGTTCTTGGGGCAGGATGCCGACCACAGAGAGGCCACACCCCACCACCTGACTCACACCCCACCACCAGCCTCACCCCTTTTCCCCCTTTTTCTTTTCTTTATAGAAAAGTCATGCAGAAAGTACAGAGTTCCCATACCCCTCATAGTTGTCCCTGTTACTAACATTTTAATGTAGTACCTTTGTGATATTTGGATTCAATGAAACAATATTATTATAATTATACATATTAACTATAGTCCGTAGTTTACATTAGGGTTCACTCTTTTTGTTGTACCATTTTATGGTTTTAAAAAAATGTTTTATCCTGGTAACACACATACAACCTAAAATTTCCCACTTTAACCACCTTCAAATATGCAATTCCGTGGTGTTAATTACATTCACATTGTAGTTCACGTTCACTCTTGCCTGGTCAGGTCCCAGCTCTTTAGGAGGCTACTTCTTGACCCCAGGACTGGGTACTCCTGTTGTATGTCCTTCCAGCCACTATGCTTTCTCCCTCTTTCTTTTTCCCTGTCATTTTGACTGGTAAATTAAATGATTGAGGTCAAATACATAAAATGGAATGTTACCATTTAACCATATTTAAGTATTTGATTCAGTGGCATTTAGTAAATTAACGATGTTATATAACCATCAACACTATCTAGTTCCAGAATGTTTTTATCACCCCAAAGGAAGCTCTGTACCCAATAACAGGCACTCCCATTCTCCCTCCCCTCCCCCACTCCCCCGCAACTACCAATCTACATCTATGGCTTTGCCTCTTCTTGGTATTTCATATAAATGGAATCATACCTTTTGTATCTGGCTTCTTTCACTTAGTTGAATGTTTTCAAGGTTCATCTGTGCTGTGGCATTTGTTGGTGCTTCATTCCTTTCTTCTAGCTGAATAATAGTTCATTGTACGGCTACACCACAGTGTATGTCCATTCATCGGCTGATGGGCCACTTGGGCTGCTGTCTCCTCTTGGCTATGGTGAATAGTGCTGCTGTGAGCACTGCGTACAACTTTTTGCTTGAGCATCTGGTTTTAATTCTTTAGGAGTGTATGCCTTGGAGTGGACTTGCCGAGCCATGTGTGCTCATGCTTTCAGTAAATCTTTTTATGTTAGTTTTCCCCAGTGGATGGGCAACTCCATGAGTACAGGCACATGAGGTGCTTTCTCACACTGTGGTATCTCGATTCCCTGGTCCCCTGCATTAGCCAACTTTTATTGAGCACTTGTACTAGACTTGGCTTTTCATTTTGAATGTAAAAGGCGGGCCATCATTTTTATTCTTTTCCTCACATAGACAGGATTGTGCCACTTTTTGCCCAGCTCTCTTGTTTTTAAATATGAGGGAGTTGAGGTCTAGAAGCATCAAATGACTGTCCAAAGTTGCTGATTGAATAACACGGAATAGACTTGACACCTCCAGGATGCCCAGCCTGCTCTCTCTCCTCTGACCTGTTCTGGGCATCCGGCTTGCGCCCTTCACTGACCATGTTTGCTTAGAGTTAGTGGCTTAGAGTATCAGCATACAGAACCTGTGAACTACTTCTTGCTATACGTTTTGAGGCAGCCAGTGCAGCCCACCATGCCCTCCGTGGGATGCACAGACTTGGGCATGGTCCTGTAGTCAGCACCAAGAATCAGGAAAGTTTGGAAATCAAGCCCTAGGACAAAAAGCAACCCCAGAGAGCTTTGATGTTTATGTCGACTGTGCAAGGTGCTTGATTCCCATCTAATTGGCTTTCTTCTCATCTATAACCTGGACGGCAGAGCCTAGACCAGCATTTTCTCGCTGTTTTCATCCAAATGTCCCCTTATATGCTCTGTGATGACATTAGGTGGAAGAGAAGATGTCCGTCTTTGAAAAAAGAGGTTCCAAATACTTTGGCGAAGATGGCACTGAGAATGCATCCGATGACCACTTCCCCACTTCTGATCCCTCCAGAAGCTTGCAGGGGTTATGAGCACAGGCTCTGGAGTCAGAGTACCCGGGTTCAAATCCTGCCTCCTCCACTTAGCAGTTAACCTTGAGCAAATTACTTTTACTTTTCTAAGCCCCAGTTCCTCATCTGTGAAATGAGGATAATAGTGGTAGTAAGTCCTCACAGTGCTGTTGGCACAAAAGACTTTAGCAGCACATGTTAGCTATTATTATTAAAGCACCTAAAAAGGGAAATGTTGGCACCATCTTGAAATTAAGCCTAGTCCCGATTCCAGTAGATGGCTTTAGAGTGGGACAGGGTTGAGACCAGGCTCTGGTTGGCGGCTCATGGGTCATAGTTTGTGATAGCACATCTTTTCTATTCTACAATTCTCAGAAATAAGACTTCTTGGCAGACTCTGAAAGATTATGTCTAAATGCGTTTGTTTATTTGGCAATCAAGGCTTTAGAAGAAGTGTAGGCCTGAAGGCCAAGGCTTCTACACACAATCAACATTTTTTAAAAAAGAAAGATCTTCCTGAAAAGAAGTAGAAAATGAGGATTTCCTTATGGTTATTAGAAAGCCTCATTTCTCCCCAGATTTTCCCTTCTTAGTTCTATAAATGGAGTGGTCTCCTTTAGGTTTCTCCTTCCAACACCCCCCGTCCTTTCCCTTCTTTTTAATATACTTGTTTCATCCATGGTGAAGAAGAAAATCCTTTTTGTTTTCAAGATTTTTAGCCAATCCATGGAGATGTCCCAATTTGGTACTGTAAATGATGTAAGTAAGTAAATGCCATGAAAATGAGGGTGGGAGTGTCAGAGCCACTCTTTTTTTTTTACATAGAAATAAACACATTCTGGTTTTTATATTTTCATAACTTTTTTCTATTCATATATATAGTATAAATATGCAAACTTTAAAATGAGATTATATTATCTATAGACCGCTTTTTAAACTACTTTATTAACTTTATAATATGTAATAAACATCATTCCATGCAAATTGATGAAACTCTCCTACTGACAGAAAAAGTTACAGACCAGGTCAAAATGAAATCTTAAATCAGAAAAAGACAGAAAACACAAAAAGATTCACAGTAAAGTGTATGTCAAGAAAATGCAAGTTTGGAAAGCAGGGGGGTTACAACTATTAATCTTAGAATTCAAGGCATAAGGCAAAACTCATCATGACAGTCATGGTGAGGGGGGGCCCCTATAAGAATGCGCAGACTGTACCTTAGCTGCAGCTCTCTAATTTTCTGCCTTAGCTCTCTCATTTCCTCCATGAACCGCTCCATATCATCTGCATCTCCATCTATCATATCAATGTTATTAACAAATCTATTGGGCCCATCCCCTCCAAAATCCTGGGCCGGTGGAGCCCAACCCCCTCTAATATTTTCTCCAAGTTCCTGGCCTTCACCACCTCCCAAAGGGTGGGCTTCCTCTCCATTCTGCACAGGAACCTGCTCCATACCTTCGATTTCTTGGGGGACATTTTCCATGTTGAGGATTTTTTTTTTCTTCCTGTTTCTTCTTCCTTCAGGGATCAGAGGGAGTATTCCTCTCTTAGCCTTGAGCTCACCCACGCCAATGGACCTAAAGACCTGCCACGGATCAGGATTAGCTTCTACCACTTCCTCCTTCCCTGCGCTACAGGCTCGCCTGCCCTCAGCAGAGCCACTCTTAAGCTGGAGCCCCCAAAGGGTTGAGATGGAAGCCAGCAGTGACCACCTGGTCTGCTCATTTTAGGTTCACACTGGTCAGCTTGAAGACAGGAGAGCCTTGACCGGACCCTTCCCAGTCTACCTTTACAATAAGCCATTGCACAGAGGGACTATACTTATTGGATATAATCCAGCAGATTGTAGAATCTATTATAATCTCTCCAATAGATCATAGATAGATAGATTATATCTATTGGCAAAGGTTGTTAGTGTAGAGATGAGAGCTGGAATTAAGTCTGTGCCAAGAGAAAATTGTGACTTTATTCTAAGATGCCTGTTGTTACTTTACTCTGCAAGTTACTTCTATTTTATAGGCCCTTCTGTACATTTAGTTTTACTTTGCTGAAGACTTTGACTATTAAATAACTCAAAGTGTTTCATATGAAACTTTCTGATTAAAATGGATTCTGGCCAGAACGTAGTGAAATGGTGTTTCTCCCGTCCTCTGGGCACTGGGTTTCTTTGGCAGCATAGGTCATATCAAAGTAACTGCTACACACATTGAAATCAGATTGATTTTGTGTTCAGCAAAAATGCAGACACACACAGGGTCTTGCAAGGGAGTTCCAGGAATGCCAGCTCTCCCTATTTTATGATTTGCAAGGTGATTTATTGAAGACCTTACTTCCAGATTTGCAACTTGCTTGTTTTGATCCATCTTTTCAGTTGGTGAGAACATTTGACTTACCTTCCAGCTGGGTGTGTCCTTCTATGACTTAATTCAGTGCTTTGAGAAAAAGGTTGACTGGAATGGAATCAGGGTGGAGCCTACTGATGTTGTTAGTAATAATCATAAATAGTGATCTGTGCTAAATTAGTGATACCTCTCTGGGAAGATGGCTATTTCCCTCCCCTGGGGATGAAACCCATCCCTGCATCTTGAAATCAACAGCCTCCCTCCCTCCTTGGGACCTCCTCACACCCAACCCCTGGTCAGTCACCCATCCCATGACACCTGTCCCTGCAGGTCCACCAGAAATCCTGTAATTTTCCAATGAAATCATTGCTGGCAGATAAAAACGCCATCTTTCAACTCCGTTTTTAAAGGGGGATGGGAAATTAGAAAAGAAGTAAAAAGATCCAGAAGATAACACCTTTTTTTTTTTTTTTTTTTTTTTTTTCATTTAACACCATTTATTTTAAAGTCAATTTCAGATTGGGCTGGGGTGGGTTCACCTCCTGATGATTGGTCTGGTCTGTGTACCGTTAGGTTTCTTTCTGAGTTATGGAATTTTTGTTTCCACGTTCTTCATGAGAAAGAGTAACCCTGCCAGCCTTCGGACCCCAACAAATAGTACACACACACACACACACACACACACACACACACACCCTCTATGAGTTTTACTTCTTCTTGTTCCCTGTGACCTCGTGTTACCAGCTGAGAACTCCTCCCTAGGTTGGACCGGGGTTATCCCAAACCAGGGCTGCATTTCCAGCTCCCCTCAGCTCCAGCCCCTGCTTGCTCCCTCTTTGGGGATACTTGCAGGCTCTGTCTTCCCTCTAGCAGGTGAGTCCTGCACTGCTCTGCCTGCTCCTGACCTTCAGCTCCACGCAGCCTCCTGATCTCTGTTCTCTTCACACAACGATTAGCTGTCTTTTGAGGGTGTCTATGTTTTATGACATGTTTTCTCTATTTTACTGATTGTTGTGCTGTGCCTGAGGGCGTGATAGGAGGGGAGGAGGGAGTCCTTGAGGGTGAACTGATATCCTATTGCCCAGCCCTGGTTCCACTGGGTGTTTGGAAAGAGAGGTAGGCACCGGCGAGCAAATGCAAAAACCTTCCCTGGCAGTCGTTCCTAAAGTGAAGTTTGCTCTTGTGCGGCCCGTTCCCTTCCCAGGTTACTTCCTGAATTTCCTGGAGCCAGTGAACAATATCACGATAGTCCAAGGCCAGACTGCAATTCTCCACTGCAAGGTGGCCGGAAACCCACCCCCCAACGTGCGGTGGCTGAAGAATGACGCCCCAGTGGTGCAGGAGCCGCGGCGGATCATCATCCGGAAAACGGAGTATGGCTCGCGGCTGAGGATTCAAGACCTCGACACGACGGACACAGGCTACTATCAGTGCGTAGCCACCAATGGCGTCAAGACCATCACGGCCACCGGCGTCCTGTTTGTGAGGCTTGGTGAGTGGGCAGGGATGGGATGTGGCTCCCCTCACAAACTGAACACGCATAGCCTGGCATGAAAGGGTATCAATAAAGCTCTTCCCCGAGGCCTTTCCCATTGTGTGAGTTCCCCTCCCCGGCTAACCTGCTACCTACCCATTCACTAGTAATAAAAGAAAGAGGCTACAGATGGAATGGCCTGTAGACCTGGGGCACAGAAGAGACCCAGACATAAAAGGTGCTGCCACATTTGACACAAAGGTCACGTTTCGGGAAGCCCCCCTGGCCGCTGGCCACAGGACAGAGCAGCCAGGTTGCAGGTGAGACCAGGTGGGCCTGGAGCTTAGCACTGCTGGACATGACGTGTCCACAAACTGGACCACATTGGCAGGGAGAGGAGAGCAAGGTGACTGACAGTTCTCCAATAATGTGCTTTTTACAGGTGGTGACGGAAATCTGGTGGCTTTTCACCAGAGCCAGGAGAAAGGTCCCACACCATTTCACCACAGATTTGTAATAGAGTTTATGTCCTAAGATAAAACTTTAAGATTCGAGGCGAGAGAAGAAAGATGGCAAAAACTCCAAAACTATCCCTAAAGATTTCTGCATACGTGGAAGAACATTCCTGCCCTTTCTTGTGGTTTCCCACATCATGGGAAGGAAAGCAAAGCCAAAGGCCAGAGGCTGACAGACCACAAATGGGTGTATGGGTTTTAGCTACCTTATCACTGACTTGATTTGATAATTTTTAAATTCCAAATCACGAAGTATTAATAACTTGTTTTTTGTTTTATTATTATTTTTTTAGGTCCAACGCACAGCCCAAATCATAATTTTCAGTAAGTATTTGTTTTCCTCAAACCATTTTCTGATGCTCGAAGGGTTTCCATTGGGTAAGAATCCAGATTATAAATCTGGCAAGCTCTGCTTGAGGCCACCACCGCCACATGTCTTTGCTGAATTTGAGAGATATGGGCTGGATTTCACACAAGGATGGCAAAGTGCTTGGTTTGGGTTGAAAAAATATCTTATATATTATCTATTATATTAGCAGTGGCCATTGGATTCTCACCATTCCTTAAACAGACATGTGTGAGAGTGATTGCTTCCCTTTTAAATGTTCTGAACAATACCACAGACACTAAGTTGATCAACTGAGCATTGTTTGCATCTTCCTCTTCCCTGATGCCTTAAAAAGCTCCCTGATGCTGTGTAGGGAGGGTAGGCAAGGTAATGAGTCTTCTTAGCATACAAAGAAGGCAGATTTTTAAGAACATCTGTGCTAAGCAGGATTCAGAAGCATTTCACCTTAATAATCATTTATGGGGAAGAAATGGAAGATAAGAGCTTGTAAAGAAGAAATTGCTTTGAGTGCACATTTATGAGGCTTGGAGAAGGGATAAATCATTTAAAATGTTGAATCATTATTTTTTCTTTTATTTAAAAATATTTTATATTGATTTTCTTTTCATTTTTACTTATAGAGTAAACCAGTGTGTTCAGCTAAACAATTTGGGCAGTGCTTAAAAAGTGAAGTTCTGCCTGGCAATACATACCCCTTCCCAGCCTTTCCCCCAGCCGTCTCCTCCATTGTCACCTGGATGTGTCAGCCAGGGTCTCTCTCAGCATTTAATACATACATGTGCCTAAAGAAATACATCATCTCACTTTTTTTACTCTTTTACCCAAACGGAATTATACTCAATATGTTCAATTAACAGTATTTGAGATCTTCTGTGTCAGTAGATTTCATTTTCCTGAAATTCTTATTTCCTCTCTCTGTAATATTGCACATAGTGATGGAAATTTAAATTGTTTCCCTGTGTAGCTGTGACAATACTGCAGTGATATCTTCATCCTCATGTCACCTGGGACTCAAGTATGAGAGTATTTTTAGGGTAGATTCTGAAAACTAAAACATGCTGGGTCAGAGGATTTACTTTCCTCTAGTGGATTCTGCCAAATGGTCGGTCACTGTTCAATACCCTGATGCAGTGTTTGAGAGGACCCATTTCTCCTTTTCTTCCATAAGATTATTTCCAGATTTGTTCATTTTTGCCAATCTGAAGAATGAAAACTGGTCTCCACCCTGTTTTAGTCTCCATCCCCCATCCATATTTATGTATACTTCTTGACATTCATATTTCTTCTTTGTCAATTACCTCTTCATATTCTTTGCCCATTTTCCTTTCACATTGTTCGTTTTAAGGATGCTTTAGGTCTTCGTTTTTGGTCATGTAGAAATTTGAATTTTTTTCATTAATCAGTAATTTCATGGTTTTTTTCATGTTGTGTCTTGTTAAAAGAATGCCCTAATTGCCATGAAAACTTTTGATGGGATTTTGATTGGAATTGCAATGAATTTGTAGAGAAATTTGGTGAGAATTGTATCTAAATTGAACTTCCCATTGAGGACATTTTCTTTATGTTTCAAGGTATTCTTTTTCCCTAAAATTTTATTATGAAAATGTTCACACATACAAAAAAAAGTGAAAAGAATTTTATAGTGGGCATCATTTACCTACCATCTGGACTGTACCATTGAAATTTTACTCTACTAGTGTCATCACGTGCCTTTCCATTTATCTATCCTATCTATCATTCAAGCCATCTTATTTTTTTATTCATTTCAAAGTGAGGTATAGGTGTCTGTACACTTGTCCTACAATATATCAGCTGATTATCATTAATGAAGTTCAGTATTTAGCCCTTCCCCTGTCTCCTGAGTCTGTAGAGGAGCCCAGGAAGGAGGCTCCACTGGGGCCGCTGGGCCTGGAGCTGCTGGGGCTGAGCCATAGCAATTGTTAGCAGGTTGTGGGGCTAGTGGGGATAGTGGGGGCGGTGGGGGTCAGGGGAATGGCCAGTTCAACCTCTTTGTGCAGCTCTCCGGGTGGCTGTACCTGCCAGGTAAGAAGAAAATACGATGGGACCCAGTTAGGAGGCGCTTCATTCAGTCGTGTCCTATCATAAGGGTCCCTGATAGGTTTCTGAGAGGCCACAGGCCTCTGCCAGCACGAAGTGGACCTGGGTGTGTGGCAGGTAATGCCAAGCTATATGTGTTCGGAGGTTATAAACCAGAGTATAATGAATCAAGAAGGCCAAGTAATGGAGACCGTCCTCTCTTCAGGGAACTTTGGAGGTATTGTTTTGCCACAGAAGCATGGTGCCAGATGGGTATCTTCCCTGAGAACTGGCATCGGTGTCATTGGTGCTGCATGGAAACAACCTGTTAGTGTTTGGGGGTACAGTCATCCCATTTGGCATTTGGGGGTACAGTCATCCCATTTGGCGAGAGCCACAGCACTGATGTCCATGTCTGTAATGTGAAGTGTAATAGAGAAGAAGGAAACCAGTCATATACGGACAGTCCGTGGCTACCCTCAATGTCTTTGGAGAGAGAACCGGCTCTATTTACTGCACAGATCTGCACAGATTTGATCTCGATAACAGAAAGTGACACAACTGAAACCACACAACCTATTCTGTGATCTGCCCAAAGAGAGATACAGATACATGAGAGGCAGAGGATTTACATCCTGGGAGGTGGTACTTCCTGGACAGCTTATTCCTTAAACAAGATCTATGCACAAAACCTTGAAACGAATGCTTGGGAGGAAATCACAATAAAGCCCCATGAAAACATTAGGTTTCTCTGCAGCCCGAGACATAGTTGTGTTCAAATAAAAAATGAATTTGTGGAGGCAATAATGGAGAAGTGATCCTTGGAGATATCTGGAAGTTGAATCTGCAGACCTTTCAGTGGGTGAAGCTCTCAGCTACCATGCCTGAGCCAGTTTATTCTCACTGTGCAATAGTTACGCCAGCTGGTTGCACAAACGTTCTGGAGGAGTGGTGAACATCCACAAAAACAAATGGACTGGGTCATTGTTGAGGATCTGGCTGGTGGTACTGAGCCTGCAGCCTTCCCTAAACTAGCAAACCTTTTGCACACAGCTACCACACCTTGGACTCACAAGGACTCGTCGAGTACTTGGAATGAGGGTTTCTGGACTGTTCATTCATACTGGAAATGTTAATTTAAAGACACTCCTTTATTTATGGGCAGCATAGAAAGTGCTACAAAGAGGACTGGTTACTCTGATCAAGGCTTTATTCAGAAAATACATCCAATGCCTTTCTGTAAAAAATCTGACTTTCCCTTGTATTTCCTTCTCTGTTTCTTTTTTTCCCCCTTTCCCCAACTCCAATACACACATACAAACTTACATATTCCTTCTTCCTTTTTGGAGTTGAGGGAAAGTCTGAAAGTCCTTAATGTTATAAATCAAGATAAGATTTAGAAAATTTTAAAAGGAACTCTGAATATATGACCATGTCAGCCAATGTTCTACAAATTAAAGCATCATTATCGGCAAAAACAAAATCCAGCAACAACACTAAGCAGTTATCAGTTTGGGGATAGAACGAGAAAAACAAGACTCTTGCAGGTTATACTTAAACCTTACTGTCTGAAACTGTTTTCAAAGATGCACCTAATTGAGTAACCTAATTGGTTTCAGGGCCAATGACATTTTGCTGCATAGGTACCCAAACCGATCCTTCAGCTTTGGAGGACAGTTAAGCATCTCAGCAGCTCTTGGTTGGTGATTTCTTTTCTCATCCTTACGGTGCCAGCAATGGTTAGAATTGGATGTGGTGGGAGGTGTGGGAAGTGGGCAACATGGGAATCCCAGTGGGTTCCGTGTAATATTTTAGGTAATCTAAGCACCTCTTAAAATATATGTGTATATATATATATATAAATAACATTTTTGTAAGCAAATACACATATATGCATATATATTTACATATCATTTTGCAAATGTTTGTATGTATTGTGAGAATTTTGATTTTTACCCATAATAAAAAAAAAAAAAAAAAAAAAAAAAAAGAATTGGCTTGTCTAGAGATTTACAGATGTGCTGTGGTCATACAGTTTGTTGTGGCTCTTAAGAGATTGTGGCACCAAGAACATTTCAAACCATGAAACTGTGGTTGTCAGAGTTCTTCATTCTGAGCCATTTTGAAGTCCTGCTATGCTTATGAATGATTTCAAGTTTCTCTGACTTCTTCATGGGGATTCATGGACCTAAATATGTCGTGTAAGTGCCGTGGGACACACACCAGCTCGTGGGAGGCCAGAAAAGAGCAGAGCAGAGGGGCCTTACACCCTACCAGGGCGTGTGAACTTGGCTGTGAACATAATTGTCAGGCGCAAGGTGGTGGCCATTTCTTTTCAGAACTTGTTTTTTCCACTATCTGGGCCAAGCACCTGTCATTTTCTCAGGAAATGGATTTTATTTCTAGAAAGCCAGTTGGTCCTAGACTTTTCTCTTAGCTTGTTGCCTCCTTAAGTCTGCTTTACTGTGTATGGTGCTATAATTGTCTAGTAATTGGATAGAAGGTCTTAGGGGAAAAGCCACAGGTCATCCTTCCTCAAGAACCACTTATCATTTTAAACACTAGCATGAGGGAAGAATGAAACTGAGAATCACTCAATTTTTGGTGTGGAATTTTAGTTCTGGGTTGTTGATTTTTGTATGTTCGTTTTTGTTTTTTGTTTTTTTAATTAAAAAATGAAGAATGACATACATTTTCACTTGTTTTGCCATCAGGCTGCTAGAGAAATTGAGCAGGTCACTGAGACATGAGCATTTAGAAATTCGTATATGTTAACAAAGGTGCTTGAAGCACAGTGCTATCATCCCACTGGTCACCTCCCAACAGGACACTCAGATGGGAGGTTTAGGACACAGTTTTCCTTTAAGTGCCTCTTTTTCACCTGGCTTTCACATTTTTTCTTCTTTTTCCTTTATCTCAGAAGGGACTTCTTCAGCTTCTGTGTGTATCTCAAATCACCTTTGAGCTATAGCTAAAAAATTACCATCCTGTGTTCATGACTGGGGAAGAGAAAACTGTGACCTGTCGACTTCCTGTCGACTAACTTCCAGGCCTTATTATAATACCCCATCCATGTGGGATTGACTCAGTGGAGTTTGTATTCTGCAAAGGCTTGTAATAACCACCCATCTGTTGGGATTGTGTCCTTCTGGGGGTGTGAGAGGTGTTGGGGAGAGATAGAAAAAGGAGCAACTCTTCTAGAGGTTCCATCCCCCCACATCTTCTAGAGGTTCCATCCCCCCACATCTTCTAGAGATTTCATCCCCCCACATCTTCTAGAGTTTCCATCCCCGCACATCTTGCCATTGCCAGTCCATCTGGCATTTAACCTCTTACCACCCACTGCTGGGCTTGCCCCTCTGAGGAGCTCTCTCCAGAGCACGTCAGTCTGAGCAGCTCCATTAGTTCAAAACAGAGCTCTGCTGCCTGATTTCACCATGGTTTCTGGGTATTTGGTGGAAACGTATCCCATATAAAATAGGTAAAGCTGTGTAGGGTGGGGGAAGGATTTTTGTCATGAATATTGAGAGGGAATAAAGACTGAACGCTCAGCCTCTGTGCTTACACTTCCATGGTCCTTAGGATACGAGCAGGTCTCTAGCTCTGCTGCACCAGGTAGAAGATTATGTCTGCTGCCATTTACATTTGCTAGCATCCTTTTTTAAGCCTTCTGACAACAGTTCTTCTTGAGGTAGATTTTTGAGGCCTGATATCAAAGATCTGGTGTCTGACATTTTCATAAAAGTATGTAACCTTGCTCTAAAGTGTCTTCTTTTAACATCACACTATGATGTAGTATGACCAACTCTCCGGGTGCTGTAGAGCCACACATATGCACATCTGGATGCCAAATGAGACTGTGTGTGTGATGACTTGAAGTAGATGGCTGGGATTTATATGAGGTCACCAAGCACTTCAGTGTGTGAGTGTATATATGTTTGTGTGTGTGTGTGTGTGTGTGCATCAAGCACTCTGAAATCCTGACACTTTACGTGATGTAGGAGAGTTTATACCTGCTGCCTCTCTGCCTCTTTGAGAGGCATCTGTGTGCAGTCCTGTAAGTTTAAATGCAATATATAAAAACACATATGGGTATATAGAGATTATATAGAGAGTGTGAATATAAAGCAACTAGACTACTTTTTGTATCCGTTTTGAGGAAGCCAGCTTATTACTTGAGAATCAAATCATGCCAGGATTTTTAGAAGCGATCAGCTGGCTTCAGCCAACTCTTGGTAAAGCTAGATTTTCAAGTCCCTGTTTTCTTACTCCAGTTATTAGAGACTTATTCCTTGGGTTTATTACAGTTGGTATTTTTCCCTAGTCATCTTTGTACTGTCTTATTCTTATGTTTGCAAGTCATCCTACATTTCTTTGTCCAGGAACAAGGAAAGAGTTTCCTAAATGGAGAATGAAAACTTAAGATTTGACACTATGAATTCTCCCATGTATCTACTAATTTATCTGTGAACTTAATACTTTATTAAGTGAAGAAAATAATGCTTTCTTCACTTAATAAAGCATTTTCTAAATCTTGGGAAAACTAAACTCATATGGAATCAATTGAAACTATTCTTCAGAGGACAAATGAAACCCCCTCCATTGACAGAATGTCTTTTTTTTCCAGGGCCTTAGTGACATGATGTAAAAATTTGCTCTAAAAAAAAAAAAAAAAAAATTTTTTTTTTGCTCTAAACTACTCTTGTCCATTACAGAGCTAGATTTAAAAATATAATAATAAGGATATTAACATTTCTAAGCAAATGGCCTTTGCTAACCCAGAGTAGCAAGAGTAAATAAAGCACAGATAATTGAAATCCATAGATATCAATATTTCACCTTTTTATCAAACAATTGATTTAAATGAATCCTTCTCCTTAAACCTTTCCCACAAGCACCTCCTTTTCAATGGAGTGGGGCTAATGAGTAGTTAGAAATGGAAAAGAAAGATTCACAGAGAGACTAGCAAACTAGCAAACATATAAGCAGCTCCGAGTAACTGTAATTGGTCAATCTGACAACTGTTGAAAGGCTGAACTTAGGGACTGTGAGTGGCCATCCTAAGTTTAGATGCCAAAGTCACTCTTCTGCTTCAGCATAATTTCCTGCCCTGAGTTCTAGGCAGTCTCTTCTGTAACCACCCAAGAACTCTTAGCACTGACAGGAAGAAAAAGTTATGTTTGATGCAGGAAAAATCCCATCATTTGAACTTATTTCTTTGGCTCTTGACAAATAATCTTGCAGGAGCCTTGTTATTCCCTTTGGAAATACTTTTCCAGCCACATACAGGCAAGCTTGGCATAAAAGAAAGGCTAAGTTATCCTTTCTTAATTGGTTAAATCTATAAAATCAATTTGTTTGTTTGTTGTTTTGTGTTTAGGAGGTATTGGGGATTGAACTCAGGACCTGGTACATGGGAAGCAGGCGCTCAAACACTGAGCTACATATGTTCCCTGAACCAATTTGTTTTTATGCGGTCTTTCTTACAGATGTTTAGAAAGTAGCCTAGGTTTCTGAATTGTCTACCTGCCAGTGCTCTGATTTAACCCCAAAAGCATTTTCCTTGTTCTTCATTATTCTGGCATTGAGCTCCAGAGTGGATGAGGGTTATGGTCTTAGATCATAAGCTCCAGAAACTGGAGACCATTATGGTGGTTCCCCAAATGCCTGGGGACTCTAGGAGCCTTAGCAGGGCCTGAGCTGGGCTCAGATGGCTCGGTAATCTCTGTGTGCGCCATGATCACGCACAGCATGTTACCGCCCTTCAAAAGTCGTTAGGTGCCGTGGAAAGCAACCTCTTCCCCAGTCTGGGGTTATGAAAAGAAGTTCTGAGTTGTGCTTCAAAAGGGCACTGTCTTTCTAGTATAATTTTGCATTTTTTAAGTTTTTTTTTTTTTTTCCCCACTTTTTAGAAATTAAAAAAAAAAAAAAAAAACAACAAAAAACAGCCCTGCTTAGCCAGTGTACAGGGTGTGCCAGATGCAGTTTTCAGAGAAAAAACAACTTCCATAAGCTGTAGTAACTGATGTTTTACTAGCTGTACATTTAGGATACAAAGGAGGCGGTGGAAAACATGCGGGCTTTCTCTAAAACCACTTCCTTGTACACAGAGTTTGGGCACAGGGAGTGTGCCAGGCATCTCCTTGCAAAGGCAACTGCCAAGGAAGATGTCACTGGAAGATCCTAGGAGAGAAAGGACATGTTCTCTCCCAGGCAGTCCCTGAGGGCTGAGCCTAGTCCACACACGAGACTCGCCTGACTGCAGAGCTGCTGCCAATTCCTGGTAAATGGTGTGTAAGTCCTTTGGCAGTCTTTGTGTGTGCCATATGATCAGGACAGCTTTTCTTTCTCACCCGTTTTCCTACAAGCAAGTAGGAAATACAGTGGATTTAGCCTGAAATGTCTAATCTGTATTTATAAACTTTGTCAGTTTTATTTTTTTTAAGAAGGTACTAGGGACTGAACCTGGGACCTTGTACATGTGAAGCACATGCTCAACCACTGAGCTACACCCACTCCACCCTCGTCAGTGTTTTTTTGAGGTACCAGGGGCCGGGGATTGAACCCAGGACCTTGTATGTGGGAAGCTGGCACTCAACCACTGAGCCACATCGGCTTCCCTGAGTTGGTTTTATCATTTGTTTTGCTTGTTGTTGTTGTTGTTGTTTCAGGAGACACTGGGAACTGAACCTGGGGCCTCCCATGTGGGAGGTGGGTGCCCAACTGCCCGAGCCATATCCACTCCCACTTGTCAGTGTTTAGCTGTTGATTTTCTAAAACAATCTGACCAATAAATCTTCTCCAAGTCTATCTGGCTCAAAGCCAAAAAAAAGGAAAGTTCAGTGTTAACTGTTCTTTTTTCTTCTTTTTGAGATAAAAGTTACATACAATGAATGCACAAATCTTAAGCATGCCATTGATAAGATCCAACAAACACATAAATCTCTGCAGTTCAAACCCCTATCCAGGCATGGAAACTTCTCACCACTCTAGAAAGTTCCCTCCTAATCGGTTCCTCCCACCTCCACCCTATCTCCCAAACTAGGCAACCACTGTTCTGAATTTTTTTTCCATCAAGGACTAGTTTTGCCAAATTTATACCTTGATATAAATGGAATCCAGTGTGTAGTTATTTGAGCCCAACTTCTTTCACTGAGCCTCATTTTTTGTTTGTTTTTGTGCTTTAAAATGTAATTTATTGAAAAGAAAAAACTCAGTCATGACACAATTATTTGAAATAATGGCACTAGTAGAAGAAGGAATATTTTTTTTCTTTTAAATCAATTTTATTGATACAAATTAATAGGGCATACAATACATCCAAAGTGAACAGTCAATGGTATTTGGTATAATCAGATAGTTGTGCATTCATCACTTCAATCATTATTGGAGCATTGTCATTTTTGCAATAATAATAAATTAAAAAAACAAAAACAAAAACAAAAAAAAAAGCTCTATCCCTTAATAGTAACCTAGAAACAACTTCAAAACAAAATTTCTATCATAGAAACTTTACTACCCTCTGATTGGGTGGCTTCTGTATTGCCATAACAAGACAGGAATTTACACACAAACTAGGAAAAATCGGCTTAAGAAAAGGACACTATCTAATACATAGCAGAGAACTCACAGACGATTGCCCTCAGTTTGGGATTTTTGTAATCTAAGAGAACAGCAGAAGCTTCGGATAGGATGGTTTTATATGATAAACAGGAGAAATTAAGAGTATCTCTCCATCTCCAGACCCACATATCCAGCCACATAATGGACACATCCCCATGGATGACTCTCGGGGACCTCACGTTTACTGTGTCTAAACCAAACCATCTTCTGCCTCAAATCTCCTTCCATTGTTATTTTTGGAGAATTGTCCTAAGTCTAGAGCACATTTTATCCTAATTACAGGAAAACAGAACTATGGAAAACAAAACAAAACAAAACAAAACTGAAATTGCCAACTAGCAAGCTAGTAATTCAAAACAATTCCAGGAGAAACCGAGCAGCTGTATGATTAAGTTAAGTTAACTTAGGCAAAATGTGGACATTTAATATTTAACATATAAACTATTCGACCACCAACTTGATTAATTCAGATTGACTGTGATGGAGGAAAGAAGCCAACCTTATTCCCAATGATACATTGTTGGGATAGTTTCTATTTTCTAGAAAATGCAACTTTCTTAAAATCCCTTAGTGCAGAACTTGAAAGAGTAGAAACTTAAATCATTTTACAATTACGTGATGCAAGCAATCAGTGACCAAATAAAAAAACAGAAAGTAATTATGGAAAATGCACACATCTCCTTAATTCAGACCTCATAGTGACACAAAGTACAGTCTTTGTTAGCAATAATGATAATGTTAGTACCTGACATGTAGCGACACATCTAATGTTCTAAGTCCTTTCATTTTCACCCAAGTCCTGTATTAGCTGGTACACCCTATTAGGCACAGATGAGGGCTTTTAAATGCAGCAGCCTCCAAAGTAGTCCATGGAAATACTGACCTTCCAAGGAGTAGTGTGTTTGCCCGGCAGGGGCCAGCCTGAATACTGTGGAAGAAGATAAAGTTTACTTCCCAGTGAACCGGTGACATGGAAGCCACTGTCTTCTTTGCCTCCAGCATTCTGATGTGAGCCTGGCTTTCAGCATGGCAAAAGCCAATGTTTCTAGAAGGTTCCACAGAATTCGCTTTTAATGACATGTGCATTGTATTGTATATGGACAGTTGGACTGGGCAGACTTTTTTTTTTTTTTTTTTGCCACATCTAATTCCAATATGACATTATAATCTGATACTAGGGGTAGTTCATCTTAGAGGTAAAGAGAAATAAATATAAAGTATGGTGTCTTATTTTCAAGGAAACTAGTCATTCATTTATTCATTCACTTGAAAATTTCTAGTGAGGGTCTGTGCTGGGCCAAGCCCTGCAGAAGGTTATTGGGGATGCAACAATGAAGGAAATAGACAAAAACTACAAGTTTCTGCCTTGTGCTGCTTAAATTTATCGGAGGGCTCTGTACATCCGATTTTTTTTTTTGCTAAAAGTTATATCTGAAAGATTTTCCCTGGGGCTGCATATATAGCAATTCACTCCTTTTTAATTGCTGGAGAAGTCCTGTGGTATGAATGGACTGCAGTTTGTTTACATTCACCTCGGATGTGCTTTGGATTTCCAGTTTTAGGCTGTTATAAATAAAGCTGCTAGGAACATGTGTGCGCAAGACGTTTTGCGAACGTGTTTTCATTTCTCTTGAGTAAGTCCTGGGAAGAAGGATTGCTGGGTTGTATGGTAAGTACATATTTAACTTCCTAGGAAACTGCCACACCATTCCCCCCACCGGTCTTACCATTTGACTCCCACCAGCAATGCATCGTCCCCAACATTTCGTGCTGCCATTCGTTTTAGTTTTAGCCATTCGCATGTTTGTGACATCACGATTCGTGGTGGGCTTATTGACCTTTGATCGATAATAAGGGGACCATCTTTTCATATGTTTCTAGGCAGCACTCTTGTGAAGTGTTTGTTTCAGTCTTTGTCCATCTTGTTTGTCTTCTTAAGTTACAGGAGTTCTTCATATACTCTGGATATAATTGCTTTGTCAGATATATAAAATACTTTCTCCCAATGTGTGGTTTGCCTTTTTATTTTCTCAGTGCCGTCTTTGGAAGTCCAATTTATCTTTTTTTTCCTTATGGATCATGTCTAAGAAATCTTTGCCTACCTCAAGGCCTCATAAAGGTATTCTCTTGTGTTTCTTTCTAGAAGTTTTAAAATTTTAACTTCTCTGTTTAGGACTATCATCCCTTTTAAAGTAATTTTTGTACACAGAGTAAGGTTATGGTTTTAAGTTCATTTTTTTTTCTATACAAATATTTAGTTGCTATTTTTAAAATTTATTTTATTTTTTAGTTTTGTAATTATAAACTTTATTTATTTATAAAAGTTTTAGATTTACAGAAAGAGTGCACCAAAAGTACAGGGAATTCCCATATAACCACTCCCCACCCCACGTGCACACACACACATTTCCCCTATTATTAACATTACTGTGGTACATTTGTTACAATTGATGAACCAATATTGAAGCATTGCTACTAACCAAGGTCTATAGTTTATCCAACACTGTTTTTTTATTTAAGATTTATTTTATTTATTTATCCCCCAAACTCTGCCCCCCCACCCCCACCCCCACCCCCACTCCCACCCCCACCCCCATTTGTTCGCGCTTGCTGTCTGCTCTCTGTCTGCTCTTCTTTTTTAGGAGGTATTGGGAACCGAACCCGGGCCTCCCATGTGGGAGGGAGGTGCCCAATTGTTTGAGCCATATCCACTCCCTGTTTGCTGTGCCTCTTGTTCTGTTTCCTCATTGTCTTATTTTGTTACATCATCTCGTTGCATCAGCCCACTGTCTTGCTTATCTTCTCTAGGAGGCCCCGGGAACCGAACCCAGGACCTCCCATGCAGTAGGCGGGCGCCTAACTGCTTGAGCCACAGCTGCTTCCCCTATCCAACACTATTTTTGAGAAGACTTTCCTGTTCCCCTTGAATAGCTTTAGTTTGTTAAAAATCAGTGGACCACCTCGGAGGCTCTGTTTTGGAATTCTCTGTCATGTTCTGTTGGTCTGTCTTGCCAGCAGTACTACACTGTCTTGGTACTTGTAACACCATGCTAAGTCTTACCATCAGGTGGTACAAATCCTCCATCGATGTTCTTTTTGAGCATTGCTTTGCTAGTCTGGTACCTTTGCATTTTCATATAAATTCTTGAATCAGCTTGTCAATTTCTACAAAAGTGCCTGCTGAGATTTGTTTTCTAGCTTTTGATTTTGAAATAATTTCAAACTTACAGTCCAGCTGCAAGAATAGTAAAAAGGAATCCCATACGCTCTTTGCCTCGGTTTACTAATTTGTATCATTTTGCTATATTTGATTTCTTTCTTGCAGCTATGTAATTCTGTACATATTGTCTATGCATAGTTGTAACTATTATTTTTTCCTGAACCATATGAAAATTTGTTACATTCATCTCACCCCTTTCCACTTAATATTTTAGTGTGTATTTCCTAAGATCAAGGATATTTTCTTTCATAACAAAAACTGTCAAATTTAGGAAATATGGTTTTGAACTGCACTTAATATTCCAATGTCTTTATGTCCCAATAATATTCTTTAGATTTTTAAAATTATAAGCACAGGCTCCAAACCTGTCAATTTAGTTTCCTTTAATCTGGAAAAGCTCCTCAAACTTTCATTGGCATTTAAATTTTTGATAAATGCAAGGCAGTTATTGTATAGATTATTTCTTTTTTTTTTTTTTTTACTGGGAGGTCCCAGGGATCGAACCCGGGTCCCTCCATGTGGGAGATGGACGCCCAACCAGTTGAGCCACATCCGACCCCATAGATTATTTCTAAATTTGGGTTTGTCTGATGTTTACTCATGGTTAGATGCTGGTTATACATTTTTGACTGAAATAGTATGTAAATGATGTTGTTTCCTTCTCAGGGAATCACATCTGGGCATAATGATAAGAGTTTGCTCCTTATGGATGATGTAAATTTAATCAAAATCCATTTTCTCATTATATGGTTATTATTGTTCTTTTGTAATCTCTGGAAATATCCTGCTAGGAATTTGATGGGATAGTATTGAACATATAGATCACTTTGTGGAGAATTAGCTTTTAAAAATATTAAGTGTTCCAGTTCAATGAACATGGTATATATTTCCACTATTTTTTTTTTCTTTTCTCTGCAATATTTTAAAGTTTCATGCATCTTTTGTTAAATTTATACCCAAATACCTTATGATTTTTAATGTTATTATAAATGGTATTATTTTAAGATTTTCATTTGCTAATTGTTGCTCCCACATAGAAATATAATTGGTTCTAATATACCTGTGACTTTGCTAAATTCACATTTGTTCTCATAGTTTTTACATATATTCCTTATGATTTTCTAGGTCAACAATATGTGAATAGAGTTTTGTTTTTTCCCTTTCCAATCTGTATGCCTTTATGATTTATTTCCTTTTTGCTTTATTGTACTGGCTAAAATTTTCACAGCAATGTTGAATGAAGTGGTAAAAGAAGACATTTTTGTCTTGTTTCCATTTTTAGGGGGAAAGCATTCCTTATTTCACCATTAAGTATGATATTTGTTGTAGATGCACTTTATTAGGTTGAGAAAGTTCTTTTTTTTTGCTGAGTTTTCATAATGCACAAATTCTGGCTTTTGTCCACTGCTTTTTCTATATTGACTGAGATCGTTGTATGGTTTCTTTCTTTGTTTCTGTGTTTTCAGTGATTTGATTTTTGAAATGTTGAAGTTTCTTTGTATTCCTGACATTAACCCCAGTAGGCCCATTATGCATTTTTGTATTGCCTGTTTTTGTTTTGCCAGATTCAGTTTGCTAATATTTTGTGGAGCATCTTGCTTCTATGACCAAGGAGCATATCGATCTTTAATGTTATTGTGATGTCCTTGTCCGATATTTTCATCAGGATTATGCTAACCTTGGAAAATGAATTAGAAAGAATCCTTTACTCCGTTCTTTTCTGAAGGAGTTTGTGTAAAATTCGTGACATTTCTTCCTTAAATTTTTGGCAAAATTCACCAGTTCCTATTATCTGGACCTAGAGTTTTAATTATGGGAATGTTTTTATTAAAACTTTAACTTCCTTAAGAGATTTAGACCTATTCTGATTTAGTATTTCTATTTGTACCAGTTTTGATGAATTGTGTTTTTCATGATAAATTGTGTTCATGTTTTCTAATTAGTTGGATTTATGGTTCCAAATTTATTCATAATAATTTATATTATTTCTTCACATCTGTGGAGTCTTTGGTGATATCCTCTTGTGCGTTCCTGATATTGGTAATGTGTATTTTCTGTCTTGATCCATTTTTCTAGGGGGTTAACAGTTTTATTAATTTTCCAACTTTGACTTTATTGATTTTTCTGTTGTTTGTTTTCTGTTTTATTGATTTCTGCTCTTTAGAAATTATTTTTTACTAATTATTTCAGGTTTAATTTGCCCTTCTTTTTCTAACTTTTTAAGGTAAGACCTTATCCAATTTAAGCTCTAAATTTCCCTACATATCCTGTTTCCATTTTCCATAGTTCATATTTTCATATTCAGTTCAAAATATTATCTAATTTTCCTTGTATTTTCTTCTTTGCCCGTGGGTTATTTAGAAGTGTGCTGTTTAATTTCCAAGTATTTGTGGAGTTTCTAGATATCTTTTTGTTGTTGATTTCTAATTTAATACCCTGTGGTCAAAGATTTTCAGTTATTTTAAATACAGTGTGAATTATTTTATGGCCCTGCCTATTGTCTGCCTGAGAGAACAAACCATGTGCATTTGAAGAAAAATGTGTAGTCTGCTCTTGTTGGGTATATTGTTCTACAAATGTCCATTAGGTCAAAGTGGTGGTTAGTGTTTTTCAGCAATTCGGTGTCTTAATTTTTTGACTCATTATGTAAATTGCTGAGGGCCAGGTGTTAAAATTTCTTTTTTTTTTTTTTTTTTTTTTTTTTTAAAGATCCCATTCATTTATTCGTCTATCACCCCCCTGCTGCTTGTGCTCACTGGGCCAGCCAACCAGCCAACCAGCTGTGCGGGCGGGCCCGCCTTCACCAGGAGGCCCCGGGAACCGAACCCGGGGCCTCCCATATGGTAAACGGGAGCCCCACTGATTGAGCCACAGCCGCTTCCCTAAAATTTCTAACTATAATTGTGGCTCCTTTTTCCTCTAATTCTGTCCATTTTTGTTTATGTATTTTGAAGCTTTGTTATAAGACGCATTCATATTTATGTCTTCTTGATTAGTTGACCCTTTCATTTGAAAGTTTTTTTTCACTGGACATGAAATTCTGGGTTGACAGTTCACATCTTTTCTGTTAGCACATTAAAGCTGTCATTCCTTGTCTTCTGTTTTGCACTGTTTGTGATTAAGTCAGTTGGTTAGGTTTTGTTTTTTTTTAAATCAAGTTTCCTCTTTTTTCTAAAGCATCCTTTATTTCTCCTGACTGCTTTTAAGATTTTCTGTTTATCTTCGGTTTTCAGCAGCTTGACTGTGATGTGTGTAGGTGTGGTTTCCTCTGTAATTATCCTGTTTAGGTTTCACTGAGTTTTGATTAAATCTGGAAACATTTTGGCTATTATTTCTTCAAACATTTTTCCTGACTCCTCGCCTCTCTCTTCTCCTTCTCGGGTCTTGATTGCACATAGGTTAGACCTCTTGTGCTTTCTTACAGGTCACTGAGGCTCTGTTTATTTTTTGTAAATAATTTTCCCTCTTCAGTTTGGAAAATTTCTTCTGACCTGTCTTTAAGTTCACAGATGCTTTCTTCTGTTTTATCCACTCTATTGTTAATATCATTCAATGAATGTTTCATTGTAGATACTGTATGTTTCAGTTCCAGGGTTTCCACTTGGTTCTTTAGAGTTTCCATATCTCTTTCAAAGTTCCCCCTATTTTCATTATACCTTCTCCTGTGGGTTGCTTATAGCAATGGTCATAATCATTTAACATCTTGGTCTGCCGAGTCTAACATCAGAATCATCTTTGGGTTTCTTTCCTGTTTCTTCATATGTCTGGCAATTTTTAATTTTATACTAGACATTGTTTTCTGTACTCTAGATTTCATCTTCCCCTGAAGAGTGTTGAGTTTTGTTCTAGCAGGCCATTAAATTACTGTCACATCACCTTAAGCTCACGGAGTTTTAGCTTTATGCTCTGTTTAAGTGGCTAAGTTCAGTTTGTTCTTAGTTGTCATGCTCTGCCTCCCACTAAATTAAAGATTTGGCTCTTCCCCTGCTTCACTCAAGCAGGCAGCCCATTTGTTACAGGCAGATTCTCTCATAATAAGAGCAATAGAAAGGATTTTACTACATTTTTGGAAACAAAAGTCTTTTCAGGAAAAAGTGTTAACTTCCTATAGAATATGTAACATCTGAATTTTGACACTGTTAACTTATTTTTTATTTATTTATTTTTTTAAAGATTTTATTTATTTATTCATTTATCCCCCCCTTGCTGCTTGTGCTCGCTGGGTCAGCTAACCACGCCGTGCGGGCGGGCCTGCCTTCACCAGGAGGCCCCGGGAACCGAACCTGGGGCCTCCCATATGGTAAACGGGAGCCCTACTGATTGAGCCACAGCCGCTTCCCACACTGTTAACTTTTGAAGCTCAAAAGAGACCTGGTTTCCTTGAAAGCTCATTCATCCTTTATACTCATGAATTTATCCAAGCCTTACTTCAAATTAATTTTTATTTCAGCATGTGCCCTTTGGGGGAGGGTTGGCCATCATTCCTGCCATCTTCTCAGCCCCTTGTGAAGGAGCACTGTCTCTAAGTTCCCTCAGTGCTACATTTGAATCTCCTACTCCTTCCCTGTTGCTTTTCTTACTCAGCATTGTAGTTATTTCTATCCCCTCCTTGTTCATGAACTTCTTGGTCTCGAAGTCTGTTCTTCATATATGAAGACCACTTTAAAATGCATCCAGGGGCTTACAGTGAAAGATTTCATCAACGGAAGGCAAGACTAAAAGGTTCTACAGAAAAGTATTCAGCACAAGCCCCAACTGGGGACTTTGGGGTAAGATCCTGTGCTGATTCACTACAATTCAAGCTGTTCTCTGCAGGAATTGGACATGTTTGACTGCCAAGGGCAAACGGGGGAGCAGCTTGCTTTTCAAAGTCTTGCTTTTCCCTGTCATTCTTTATTTATTACACGTCATCTGTGCTGCCTACTCAGCAATTACCAGATCACATCTCTGTTGTATATTATTTACTTGTCTAGCAAACTCTTTGAGGGCTGGACTTTTGGGAAAACTTCTCCATTGCCTAGGAATATAGTAGAAAATATATCTGTGCATTGCTTTCAAAGATACCTCTCCTCTGACTTAATGGTGGGACGCAACTTCTAGATTATAATCATTTTCATAAAAGCTTTGTTGGCAAATGAGAAGTTTGCAGGGGTGTTCCACAATGTTTTCTCTGGTGTAATTTAAGGGAAAGACGAAGCAAGTTTAAAGTTTAACATGCTGCATGTATATATCTATATAAACACACAGATTCCTACCCATGCGTACACTTAATATTTATAATCCATCATTTGCCCTCAATAAGGCCCCCTCCCCTTCTTCCATATTCCCTTAAAGGATGCTGTGTTCTTTAAATTAATAGACTTTACTTTTTAGATCAGTTTTAGGTTTACAGAAAAATTGTGCAGAATGTACACAGAGTTCCCATATACTGCCCTCTCCATTCCAGATTTAAACATCTCACATTGGTGTGGTATGTTTGTTACAATTGATGAAGCAGTATTGATACCTTATTAGTAATTGAAGTCCACAGTTTACATTAGGGTTCACTTTTTGTGTTATAAAGTTCCATGCATTTTGACAAATGCATAATGGCATATATCTGCCATTATAGTATCAGACAGAAGAGTTTCAGTGCCCTAAAAAATATCCGTGCTCCACTTAGTTATCCCTCTCCTCTCTCTGTGCATCCCTGGCAACCACTGTTCATTTTGCTGTCTATATAGTTTTCCTCATCCAGAATGTCATATCATTGGAATCAGAGTATGTGTAGCCTCTTCAGACTGGCTTATTTCACTTAGCAATATGCATTTCAAGTTCCTCTATGCCTTTTTGTGGCTTGACAGCATACTTCTTTTTATGGTTGAACAATATCCCATTGCATGGGTGTACCACAGTTGGCTTATCCATTCACCTATGGAAGGACGTCTTGGTTGCTTGCAGTTTTTGGAAATTATAACTAAATCTGCTATAAACATCCATGGGTAGGATTTTGTGTAGGCATCAGTTTTCAGCTTATTTTGGTAAATCCCAAGGCATGCCACTACTGGATCATAAGATGCTGGATTAAAAAGAAAAAACACCAGGGATATTTGAGCACCTGCCATTGTGCTTACAAGCTGCCTGTGTGTTTTCACCAGGGACGACTCTCACGAGGATGGATTCTGCCAGCCCTACCGGGGAATCGCCTGTGCACGCTTCATTGGAAACCGGACCATTTACGTGGACTCCCTGCAGATGCAAGGGGAGATTGAAAACCGAATCACAGGTAGGAGCTGCATGGCTTGGTCATAAAACCATACCATGCATTCAGCCTGCCTCTCACCGTGCAGCTGATAGCAACTTGTGCGTTTCATCACTTAGCAGCTTTGTTATCCTCAGGCATGGACAGTGAGTTTCTGTCCCAGCACTCTTGCAATAGAGATTCAGAAACTTTTTTGAAGAAGTGCTTGCAATTGCTAAAATACTTTGCCCTAAAATGTTCCTAACGTGCATGTTTTAGTTAGCAAGTGCAGATTGCTTAGAATATAAATTCACATACTTAATTTGGCCAAACCGTGTGAATCTAAAGCATCGTGCTGTCCCTCGCTACACAGCGGGACCTCCTCTACCCAGGCCAGCCACACCCACGCAGGTAGCCCCAGTGCCTTCGACATTTACTGAGACTGACTTCGCCTTTGTCCGTCATTTCCCCATGTAAACTCTTGAGTTGTGGAGGAACCGTGGCCTGGTTTCCGCCACCCAGGAGCAGAGGTTTCTGAGTTCTTAGACATGGGAAAGTCTGCAGTGTAACCCACAGGCCCGTGTCACTCCTCAGTTTTCCAGGGAACAAGTACTTGGTTCACCAAGTCTGAGAAATATAGCAGATCATTTAGGAAACGAAGCTGCTCAACCTCAGACTTGGTGAACCTAAGTTCTCTATCTTGTTGTTAGCCCTCAGTGCCAGGCTTTACAAATGGATGTGGTCTTCCTTGGGGGAAAGCCCTCAAGAGGTAAGGAAATGAAAATTAGACCAGAGGCCAGGGAAGCATTTCTCTTCTGCCTCTACCCCCCTTTTCTCTCCACAGACACACATATTTTTCTCTCCAGACCCCATAAGGAACAAGAAAAATAGTTTTTTGAAGATGCCAGGTCCACCTCAGTTTAATTGGATTATCCACATGGTAGTTCTCGAACCTGGCTGCACATTAGAATCACCTGATGATCTTACAAAAAATTCTGATGCTCAGGATACCTGGTAGATTCTGGTGAGGGGGAAGGGTTAGAAACTCACATGGGTATCACTGAAATTCTCTTCCAAATTTGGGTTGATGCCTGGCCTCGCCTTCAATTCTCAGACTAGGTGGTCAAAGGTCACTGGCCATGGGAGGGGCTGCCTAGCCTATGCTGCTACAGAACCCCCAGCGGACAGAGGGCCAGGCATCCAGTGAGAAATGAAAGGGCAGTAATGGAAATTTGAGGCACCTGGGAGGCTCCATCTTGGTCCGGTGGAAAATGTTTTAGATACATGGGAAAATCTTTTGTATTATGCCACTCAAAGCAGAACTTTTCAAACTTTTTAGACCACAATACGTGGTAAAAATTATACTTCCCTTCATGATTTAGTATACACATACTTACCTTCATAAAACTGAAATGAGGATTCCATGAAACAGTATTCATCCTTATTAAAAAGCAATGCAGGGGAGCAGATGTAGCTCAAGGGGTTGAGCTCCCACTTCCCACATGGGAGGTCCTGGGTTCGGTTCTTGGCACCTCCTGAAAAAGCAAAAAACAAACAAACAAAAAAACAGCAAACAAGACAAACAAAAAGGCTGACTCAGGGAGCTAATGTGGCTTAGTGGTTGAGCGCAGGCTGCCCACATACCAGGTCCTGGGTTCAATCCCCAGCCCCTGGTACCTCAAAAAAAAAAAAAAAGAGCAATGCACTTGGACTTTTCTCTTCAGTTCTATTTCATTAAAGAACAAAGCTACTTGCAGCCCTTAGTATGAACCATGAACTCGAATATCTTCTATTCTGTTTTATAAATGCCAGTCGTAGCAACCTAAATTAATTTTACATCTCATTGACTTGCAAACGCCGATTCAAGGTACAAGATTCTCCCTCAATCGTTTTTTTTCCCAGGAAGTTATTAAAAGGCTCAAACAACTCAGACATCCAAGCAGGTTTGTTTTGTAACAGTTTTTGAATAAAAAGCTAGGATGAGGATTCTCTTACATTTGTGGCTTTCTGGAAAAATAAATTTGAAGTTGCTCTCAAGTGACTTCTCTGTGGTCAAACCTCGTAAGGAGTGAGGCAGTTGTGGCAATATCCTTTTTGGAGAACTGAGTGCCGCTTGCCCGCTAAAACTACGTTCCTGGGATTCCTGGGATCCTGTAAGCCTTCCCATGGGATAGGGCCAAAGAAACCTCTTTGGTGTGACATTCAGGGTGTGAATTAAAATGAAGAAATGGGTAGTTTGATCTTCTTGGAGCCTCGAATTCTACTTTCAGAAATAAGCCCTCCATTAATGCATTTCCAGAAATTCTAGAAAGGCCAACTATGACACCATATCAGTGGATTACCCCAAAAGAAATTCCACATTTGCCATTTGTAAACAGTTTCTACCTGCCTGAGGTCCAGGCCCACATTTTTCAACAGCCCCCTTCCATAATAACCAAATCCATAACAATAGGCTTGGACAGGCTTCAAAACTCAACTTGTCCACTAACTGTGGGAGGGTCTGGGCCAGTCTCTGTCCCTCGGTTTCCATAGCTGCCAGAAGGGACCAGGAGGCTTGAAGGCTCTGTGGGCCAGAGTGCCCCCATCCCCGTGGCCACTCAGTGACCATCGTGATTAGGCCAATGCCCTCTGCCAGGTTAATCGATCCAACCAATGCCTGCAAGCCAAACCCAGACTGGCTGGTAGGTGGGCTCAATCCAAATTACCTGCTATTTTACGTCTCTGGATGGACTGTTCATTCTCCATCATATGTCTTTAAGAATCACATTACATAGAAACAGTCCCAGAAAGGTCTACGCAACCCGCTGTCATACAGTAAATAACGGAGCCTGGGCTAAAATTGGTCCCCAGCACTATCTCGTAAAAAGCAGACGCCTGCGCGCGTCTCCCTGGTGTAAGGGGCAGCAGCGCCGCCTGCTGGCCGCGCTTGGCGTGGCACACACGCGTCACCCGTGGTGCTGGGGCAGCCCCAGTGGCTGAATTCCAACTTCCGTGTTCCCCGAGAGCACGATGCCCTGTCTTTTTCCCAGAACTTCAGCAGGTTGTGTCAGCAAAAGGGCCTCTCCTTCTTCAGCTGTCCAAGATCAAATTGTTACAGGCAGGTTTCCTCTGGGTCATGACGGGTAAAGGGGGCCGAGGCTTTGGTGGGCTCGTGCCCGCCTTTGCTGCCCGACACTCACCGCCTGGAGCCTCCCCTGGCGTGCTCCCAGCCACAAGGTCTCAGCATTCCTTCCTGAGTCCTCCCAGCTTTTTCTCCAGCACCAGCTTTTTCCTCTCGCCTGGCTCCTCTCCATCACACACAAGCACCCTGCAACTTCTCGCTCCTACAAATCAAACCTTGTCTCCAGATCATCCCTTGGCTACCCCCCTCCCTTTTTTTTTTTTTTTTTTTTTTTTTTTTTTTGCTCCCCTTATATCTCAAAGCTCCTCAAGATGTGTGCCCGTGCTCTCTCCACTGTGCCCTCTCCCACCCACTGGATTTTGGCCCTCCATCGACCCACACCCATTTTACCAAATGCCCTCTGTTGTCATTTTACTCCACCTTCCACCTGCATTTCACAAGCCGATAATTCCATCTTTCTGGAGACAGTTTACTCGTTACCCACCCGCTTCCAGGCTAGTTCTCCTGTCTTCCCTACGCCCTTGGCTTGCAGACCTTGGAAAGTTGGAAAGACAGGGAGCTCCGTCCTTGTGCAGTACTCTTCCTCAGCCCTCCTTGAGACCTCTTCCAGGCCCAAGGCTTCAAATGCCACCCCCACCCCCAGTTCACAGGCCTCAGGAGGTGGCGGTTTTGTCAGAAACATGACTCTTCTTGTCACGGAAGCAGCAATAGCTGTCTGGGATCTTGAGCCAGGTTTTCCTCCTGGTTTTGTTCCCACTTGGGATGGTTGTAAGCGGAGCACCAAGGCCAGGGGCTTTCCGGGTTGGGGCAAGTCAGAGCAGCTGGTACGATCCCTGGAGCCGTGTCCCGGGCAGGCTCGGGCACCGCGTGGAGGGCGCGGGGCAGAGGGCGCAGGGCGGTGAGCTGGGAGTGCGGCGCTGTGAAGGGGTCTGAGGCCCGGCCTCACGCAGCGCGGTCCCGCCTTTCCAGCTGCCTTCACCATGATCGGCACCTCCACGCACCTGTCAGACCAGTGCTCCCAGTTCGCCATCCCGTCCTTCTGCCACTTCGTGTTCCCACTGTGCGACGAGCGGTCCCGGGCGCCCAAGCCCCGCGAGCTGTGCCGCGACGAGTGCGAGGTGCTGGAGAGCGACCTGTGCCGCCAGGAGTACACCATCGCCCGCTCCAACCCGCTCATCCTCATGCAGCTGCAGCTGCCCAAGTGCGAGGCGCTGCCCCTGCCTGACAGCCCCGAGGCCGCCACCTGCATGCGCATCGGCATCCCCGCGGAGAGGCTCGGCCGCTGTGAGTGTCAGCGGGATTCCCTGGGTCCCCAACTACCTTCCCGTCAGAAAGGAAATCTGAGTTGTTTGAAATGCCTCAGGGGACCTACTGTAGTTCACTTGTTAAAGCCCAGCGGGCTCTTCTGTCCACATTAAAGCAGGGGGCGGTTACCACGGGGACCCCCAAAGCCCAGGGTCCCCCCTATTCTGATAGGGCAGTCCAGTGGGGTGTGAGAACAGGGGAGTTGGGAGTCATTCGGCCCCAGGGCCACACCCCAACCTGTCCCCATGCCTGTTTTTGCAAGCGGGGGTCCTCCTTGCACCTCAGATTTTCTGCAAATGAGAATCATCATCTTTCTTGCTGCAAAGGGCTGTTAGGAGCAAGGAAAGAGACATGGCAGGTTTCCACACCCTGCACTTGGAACAAAATGCAGGTTCTCAGCTCAGACCCACAGCCCCCCCCCCCCAAACAGAGTCCAGGGAAGGGGCCAGAACCCTGGCTGATTCTTAGCCTTGGCTGGGTTTGAGAAACCCTGGGAATGACCCCTAACTCAATCCTGCATTATTATGGAGGAACTTCAGGCTGGCACAACCCCTGCCTCCAGGCACCTTTCCCCCAGGTTCCAGCAAAATGGGACCCACGAGATGCCAGGAGCTGAGGATGCCAAATTCTCTCTTCTGAACCTGGAGCCTGGTTATGTCCTGTTTGGGGTCTGCAAGGACAGAAGGGCAAGTTCCCCTGCACACGGGAGTCTAGTGAACACTGCAGTGTGAGTCCCCAGCAGAACCAGGAGGGGTGGTCCCCGGGAAGGAAAGGTGCTTCTGCTGAGGTCTCTGAATACATCAGGACTGCGAAGCCCCATGATGGCGGCGGGGGGAGCCTCAGAGAAGACACTGCCTTCCTCACCCAGGCTGCCCAGGAGAGCCGCTGACAGACCTGCTCTGAGGCTTTGGGTTGTGTTTAGCTTTGCTGGCAAGGCTGCCAGTTCCATGAGGGGTCAGGGAACCCAGAGCTCTGACCACCCCCTTGGCCACTGAGAGGCAGGGTAGCCTGGCAGTTGGGTCAAAGTGACCCAGCCAACATCCTGGCAATGACACTTACTTGCTGTGATTTGGGCAAGTTGCTTTAATTCCTGCATCCTCGTATTAACTGGGTATAATTATGGTGTTAAACCTCGTGGAACCAAAACAAAGATTAAGTGAGTTAATTTTTAGAAGGTTCTTAGAACAGTGTCCAGCTCGTGGTAAATGCTACATAAATCTTTGTTTAACAAATTCATGTCCTCAGCATGTCAGAGAAAGTTCTGGGTCTCTACAGTGGAAGTGAGGTGAGTGCCTTCCTCTCACTCCCACACAGCTGAGCTGAGCTCCTCACTGGGTAGTGACGGGGTATCTGAGGGTGTAAGGCCAGGCCAGGGAGTCCACCCTTTCCGTGCATGTGAGCGTGAGTTTGGGATTGACACCACTTATTCTAGGGTTGTAGGATGTGGGTACCTGGTAGATCCCAAAGGTGGTTTTGGGATCATGGAATAACTTCAGACAGGTTTCCTTCCCCACGTAAGTCCCTGGTGCACTCTAAGTTCAATGTGTGGATTGAGGACTTTTTTTTAATGCTGCTTTTCTGGAAATTTATGTAAAATGCTATAGTCTATTGGAAATTCCCCCTCGGGTCCGCGTAGGCAAAGTGGTTTTGGTTCCTTCCTAAAATCATTGAAGAAGGGTGAACTCTGTTACCCCCCACACACCCCATGAGGGCCATTTCCCCTCAATTTTGGGGCCTCCTAACACATCTTCCCCCCTCAGATCAGCAGTGCTACAACGGCTCAGGCGTGGACTACAGAGGGATGGTGAGCACCACCAAGTCGGGGCATCAGTGCCAGGCATGGGTCCTGCAGCACCCCCACAGCCACCACCTGTCCAGCGTGGACTTCCCTGAACTCGGCGGGGGGCATGCTTATTGCCGGAACCCTGGAGGCCAGATGGAGGGGCCTTGGTGCTTTACCCAGAATAAAAACGTACGCATGGAACTCTGTGACGTACCCTCTTGTAGTATGTATTCTCTCTTTATTTTTTTAAGTGTTGACCAAATGACTGTTCAGTGCAACATTCTGCCCTGGCCTGAGACCCAGAAGCTGGTGGGTAGGGTGCACCCCTCCACTGCCAGCCTTCTCCTCAGTGGGGTGGGGACAGTAATGCCCCACCATCACAACTACAACCATCATCACCACCATTACAACCATCACCACCACCATCACAACCACCATCACTTACCACCATCACAACCACCGCCATCACAACCACTGCCATTACAACCACTGCCATTGCAACCACCGCCACTACAACCACCACCATCACAACCACCATCACTTACTACCATCACAACCACCGCTATTACAACCACCACCACTACAACCACCACCATTATAACCACCATCACAACCACCACCATCACTTACCTCCATCACAACCACCACCATTACAACCACCATCACAACTACCACCATCACTTACCACCATCACCATCACTTGAAATAAAGCTGTCACTGCTTATGAAAGTAACATGTTCGTTATAAGACATTTTGATGTATAGAAATGTCTGAAGAATAATGTGCAAGTCAACCAGTGGTGACCACTGTTTACATTTTGTGGTACTCGTCAGCCCTTTCCTGCATATAGTCCTGGGATATTCAACTGAGTATTGTGTTTTTCCATGAATATTATAGCATACACTTTGTGTGTGTGTGTTACCATCAAATTTATTTATTTCCAAACTTTTAAAATAAACCTTATTAAATTTCTACAAACATAAAACATCACCTCCCCCTTTTCAATCCACTTTCTATCTCCTAGTAGATACACTTTTCCCAATATTAGTAAAAATGTTCTCTCTCTGTAGTTGGGAGCAAACCACTCTTGCTATCCACTCCTTGTCCCCAACCACACAAGCTTTGGAGTTTCCCATGCCTTCTTAGCTTTCACACCACAGACCTGGTAGAGTCAGGAGAAAATAGAACTCAAATATCTTAATGATATTCCCAGAAAGTTTCTCTGTTAAAAATATCAAGAGAAGACAGTCTAGTTAATGGCTGAAAGTGTGAAAAATTATTATCTTTGTGTTTCCATCATTTCTGTTTCACCAGAAATTGCCTTGGAGAACTGAGATCGGGCACTTCCTAAGCAGGTCTTAGAGTCTTATCTTTTCTAAGCAGGTGGCAGTAGGTTGGTGGAAAGTGCCATGATATAACTGATGAAGAGAAATTAATCAGAGAAGCAAATCTAAGCTCACCGTTCACTTCATCCCAGCAGTGTTAGACGAAAGGCCGTAGTGTGCCCCTACTCTGCTGTGGTTGGAGTAAAATCCAGCAGTGATCACTTCCTGAAGTGTACTTTGGCAGTTCCAAATGTGGTGCTCCTTTTGAGTCAGCACTTCATGGTTTGGAATACCACAACTGTAGAAGAATTAGACCTGCAAAGAAAGATGCCCCCCTTGTCCCGTTAAGCAAAAAAAAAAAGAAAGCAATTTATAGGGCAAGAGCAATGTTATGTCTGACTTTTTGCTAAAAGGAAAGAAAAGAACAGTGTGTATTTGCACACATACATGTGGACACCTATATTTTTTAGACATTTTGGAAAGACACACACCAGACTTTTAGCAGTTTCAAAACGTTAAAATAGAAGGTGTGTTTACAAATAAGCAGGTGTTACTTTTGTAATTAAAAATAAAATTAACCCATTTAAAAATGTATGTTCTTTGACTTAGCAATTCTAGGAACCTTAGCTTGCAGAAATATTTGCACTTATGGGGCAGAAATACAAGGATATTCATAGTAGAATCTTTTATAATAGCTAAATAAGAAACAGACCAATTGCTTATCCTTAGGTGGTTGGATAGGATAAATGAAGTGCAGCCATACAATGGAATATTATGCAGCTATTAAAAAGAATGCATGGATCTATCTGCTGTGACATGAAAGGTTGTACAGATATTTCATTCACTCAGCCACAAAACCAGAAACAGGGAACCATGGTGGTATGGTTCTATTTTAAAATATGTATGTCTAAGATATGTGAGTATTATTTCATGGGAGCCACATGAAAGTACTGCTTCTGTTTCAGTTTGCTAAAGGCTGCCAAGGCAATATACCAGGAATGGGTTGACTTTTGCAATGGGGATTTATTAGGTTACGAGGTTACAGTTCTGAGGCTGTGAGAGTGTCCAGATCAAGACATCATCAGGTGATGCTTTCTCCCTGAAGACTGGCACATGAAGGCATCTGCAGTCTCTTCCTTCTCTCCTGGGTTCCATTGATTTGAGCTCCTTGCTCTCGTGCTTTCTCTTTCTGCTTCTCTCAGCTTCTGGGGATTCCTCTCTGAGCTCTGGTGTGTCTCTTCAGCCCCCTTTCTCCATATTCATCCCTTTTATAAAGGACTCCAGTAAGAGGATTAAGACCCACCTTAGGTTACGCCTTACTGTAGTAACCTAATCAAAAGGTCCCATCTACAATAAGTCCATACCTACAGAAATAGACCAGAAATGGACCAGAGTCTGCCCTACCACCAAGACTTTTAGAACATCTGCTTCTGTGGCCCTTCCACAAGGGGACCTTCGTGGTGGACCCCAGAGAATTTTGTTGTGATTTTCTTTTGTCTTATGCTGGACTTGGAACAACATGATCTTTTACTAAGGCAGCAAAAGAGTGTTCATTTTTGGAGCTAAATTAACGCTTTCAGATAGCACATCAACCAGAAAGGGGGAGCTCTACTCAGGGGTCTGTCATTATTTGCAAGGTTACAGAGAAAATGCTTATGGGGAACCCTGTAGCTCCCTAGTGATATGGGAAAGGGGCCTTTAGAGAACTGGTTTTCCACCAGCATAGGGAGACGGCTCATCCCCCTTAAATTTAACCATCTGCTTTTAAAACGTAGTCACTTGGAAGTCCTTGGCCACTCTGGATGGTCAAGGACTTGGAAGGAGGCCAGGATTCAGTTTATCAGGATCACCTGCTTGTACCTGGGGTTGCTTCAATGTGACAAATACTGACTATGCACCTCTTGTGTGACCCCTATATCGGGGGACCAACAGTTGCTTTTCACTGTGAAAAATGAGGAGAATACCTGGGAGCCTTAGTTTGTTTGAACATCTTACCATTGTGTTTTAAGAATTCTTGTGCCCATTTGTATATTGTGTTGGATAATTCAGTGGGACCACAAACTCATTGGCTACCAGTGCTCTTTTAAATGAAATGCAATGTTAAGTATTATCATAAAAGACTATATTCTCATTCTACAAAAAATTTTTAAAAAATCAAAATGCTCAATGAAGAAAACGATTATTTACAACCCCAGTACCTAGTTTCATTCACTGAGAACAAGGGTATCACACATGTTCCAAAAACCTATCACTAAAAAAAAAAGAAAGAAAGAAAAATAAAGAAAAAAAAACCTGCCACTGGCTGAAGAGAGTTTAATATGAATTAAATAGGAGAGAGGACCTCTTTCCACTGGTGTTCACACATTAAGAAAGAAAAGTAAGTGTGGCTCCTATTAACATCGGGACTTTAGGCGTTCGTTTAGTTTTTTAAGCTATGCATGCCAGTTTGTTTCCAAGAAAATGGGGAGAGTTTGGGGTTGTGTTTAAAAAAATAGACAGCAGGATGTGCACTTTCCGGTGAATGATTTTTTGTTTGGGTTCAGAGTATAATTTTGCCATTTTCTGAAATATATTTGCATATCCACTTGCAGTGAAATGTTTTAATTAGAGGTGGGGAGAGGGTTGGTGGAGATGGAGTTGGAAAGGGGATGTTTTGTGAAAAATCACTGCAACACTTTGTTCGCAGGTCCCCGAGACAGCAGCAAAATGGGGATCCTCTACATCTTGGTTCCAAGCATCGCCATCCCCCTGGTCATCGCATGCCTTTTCTTCCTGGTTTGCATGTGCCGGAATAAGCAGAAAGCATCGGCTTCCACCCCGCAGCGCCGGCAGCTGATGGCAGCGCCCAGCCAAGACATGGAAATGCCGCTTATTAACCAGCACAAGCAGGTCTCCAAGCTCCATAGTTTACTGGGTGGTCATTTAATGGGTAACCTCTGACCAGGTGACATCAGGCTTCTTGATTTACTCAATACAAGACACATCCTTCTTTTAAATTGCCTTTCATTTTGCAGTTTCTTCTCTAAAATATAACAGGATATTTGTGTCCTTAGACGATAAATGGCAGGAATGTTTGGAATTCACAGACCCGAGTCACTAACTAGACCACTGCTACTTAAATGAGAAGACATTTATGTTCTTTGCAAGCTTTGGGGGAAAAATCATTCCATGTGGACTTTGAGGGATTTTAAAGGTGGTCAGGGAGACAGTGGACTCACTCTGTTCCTTACCTAGGGATTCACTGGACATTTGCCATGGCAGGGCAGGGGCTGGGCGTCACGGAGAACGCAGAGGCCCCTGGGGCTGGCATAGAGGTCAGAGTCCCCAAAGAAGGAAGGAGATATCACAGGCTGAGAGTCACCAGGTTAGTGTTTCTGCCCAACATACAGCGAATGGAGACTCTAATCAAGAAAAAAAGAGTCAGATGAGTACATTCAGGGAACAACTGGCATATTTTGAAGTGACGTAATTTGTAGCATGTTAGGGACCAATCGAAGGTTCCCACCAGGATGTAGCATCCCACGATCAGAGCCATACTTAAGACAATCAAAGAGCAGGGTGCAAGGCAGGTGGAGCCACTGGACTGCTGGGTCTTTTCAGGGTCAAGGCTTGGAGGCCAGCCTGGCCATAATGGTGCTGGCAACTCTAGGACTTTGCCCCTCGGTAATCCAGCCGCCCTGTGGTTTCTCCTGGTGACCAAAATGTTTCACAGAGACCTTTCTTCTCTCCAGGCCAAGCTCAAAGAGATCAGCTTGTCCACAGTGAGGTTCATGGAGGAGCTGGGGGAAGACCGATTTGGGAAGGTCTACAAAGGCCATCTCTTTGGCTCCACCCCGGGGGAGCAGACCCAGGCCGTGGCCATCAAGACGCTGAAAGACAAGGCGGAGGCGTCTCTCCGGGAGGAGTTCAAACATGAGGCCGCAGCTCGTGCCAGACTCCAGCACCCCAACATCGTCTGCCTGCTGGGGGTGGTGACCAAGGACCAGCCGATCAGCATGATCTTCAGCTACTGCGCCCACGGCGACCTCCACGAGTTCCTGGTCATGCGCTCGCCACATTCCGACGTGGGCAGCACAGACGACGATCGGACCGTCAAGTCCACCCTGGAGCCGCCGGACTTCGTGCACGTGGTCGCTCAGATCGCAGCAGGGATGGAGTACCTCTCCAGCCACCACGTGGTCCACAAGGACCTGGCCACGCGCAACATCCTCGTGTACGACAAGCTGACCGTGAAAATCTCAGACCTGGGCCTCTTCCGCGAAGTGTATTCCGCCGACTACTACAAGCTGATGGGGAATGCACTGCTCCCCATCCGCTGGATGTCGCCCGAGGCCATCATGTACGGCAAGTTCTCCATCGACTCGGACATCTGGTCCTACGGCGTGGTCCTGTGGGAGATCTTCAGCTACGGCCTGCAGCCCTACTGCGGGTACTCCAACCAGGACGTGGTGGAGATGATCCGCACGCGGCAGGTGCTGCAGTGTCCTGACGACTGCCCCGCCTGGGTGTACGCCCTGATGCTCGAGTGCTGGAACGAGTTCCCCAACCGCCGGCCCCGCTTCAAGGACATCCACGGCAGGCTCCGCACCTGGGGCAACCTCTCCAACTACAACAGCTCGGCGCAGACCTCGGGGGCCAGCAACACGACGCAGACGAGCTCGCTCAGCACCAGCCCGGTCAGCAACGTGAGCAACGCCCGCTACACGGGGCCCAAGCCGAAGGCCCAGCCCTTCCCGCAGCCCCAGTTCATCCCCATCAAAGGCCAGATCAGACCCCTGGTGCCCCCGCCGCAGTTGTACATCCCGGTCAACGGGTATCAGCCGATGCCGGCCTACGGGGCCTACCTGCCGAATTTCTACCCTGTCCAAATCCCCATGCAAATGGCCCCCCAGCAGGTACCCCCGCAGACGATCCCCAAGCCCGGCTCGCATCACAGTGGCAGCGGCTCCACCAGCACGGGCTATGTCACCACGGCGCCCTCCAACACGTCCATGGCAGACCGGGCGGCCCTGCTCCCAGAGGGGACCGAGAGCGTGCAGAACGCACCGGAAGATGTGGCCCAGAGCCCCGCGCAGGAGGCGGAGGAGGAGGAGGAGGGCTCCGTGCCCGAGACCGAGCTTCTGGGAGACAATGACACCCTGCAGGTGGACGAGGCCGAGGCCCCGCTGGAAGCCTGAGGGGAGCCCCTGCTGCTTGATTCCACGGGGCCCTTTGTCAGCGCCATTTAGAAGACACCGGCACGAGGAGCTGGAGGTACCATGGGCACTTCTGCAACTTGCTGGTGTGTGACATACTGCTTGTCTTTCAAAATCTGTGTGATGCTTTGGTATAAAGGGCTGCTTGGGGCTCCGCCAAGCAGCTTGCTATTGCTCAGCAGCAGGATATGCAGCAAGCCCCACTGCCACCTGTGCTTATCCTGGTGGTTGCCGCGCTTTGAAAGGAAATATTTGCATATAGATTGAATATCCGGAGACTTGGTGAAAACAGGCCTGCAAAAGGCAGCATTTTGGGATTTGAGGTCCCTAGACACTGGCCTTTTGGTCTTGAGGATGCAGGAAGCTCATTTTCTCTCTCCTCACCTAGCTACAGATACTATTTTCCCTTCAGCAGCCAAAGAACAGCATGCCAGGGTTCGAGGAGAAAGGGGCTTCTGAAATGGAAGTTTCCCACATTAAAAAAAAAAAAAAGTGCCTTTGGAAAAAACCAACAAAATTTTGTACTTTTGTGAAATGGTTTTTAATTATACTGCATGTGTATTTTGCCCACTTTTCTGGAATTCAAGGGAACCTGTTTCTTGAATTTGGAATGTTACAAAGAAGCAGTATTGTACAGAGCACAGTATTGTTATTTTTTTTTAAGAATCATGTACAGACCTTAAGTGTAATTTATGTTTTTTGTATGCCATTTTCATTGAAGTATGTTGATCTTAAAATAATGCCTTCGTAATTTAACTTTACGTTACTTTGGGAAACCATCTAATTGTATCTAATTTTTGGGTTTGCTTATTTGTATACGGTATGTAAGTGAGGTCAGTTCACATTTCAGAACTCCTGTTTTGGAAAGGCCCACAGGCCCAGCATCTGTAACCAACACAAGGCATATTATGGATCTCGTTTGTGAATCCCACACCTGGTGTATCCAATAAAGTGAAACGGAACGTGTGCTCGACTCTCTTGCAAGTTGTAGAGTGCTGTTAGCAAGCACAGGGTGCCTGCTGGTGAAAGAAATAGCTGAGTCGTGGATTATTTTGGGGCTGAGCCCTTTCAGTGGGTTGGGAGGTTATTCCAGGGCAAGCGACTCCATTTTAATTTGAATATACCTGGGCATATAGATAATGGAAATTGGTTGCATTGCATTTCTCTTCTTAGGATCTAGAGTAGGAATTCATTGCAGATGATGCAAGGATGGTCTTTGGTTTTAAAGCGGTGCCTCTCCTGAAGTCCCAAGGCCCCTGACATTTTTACACCTGGATCCTGGCACTTGTAGGGGCCCGGAGCAGGGCTGGTTTCTGGTGGAGATGGGCCTCCTTCACCACCTGCACAGGGCTACTTGTTCCTCCCACTCCCCCACCCCCACCAGCTGCAGCTGGCTGAGCCACAGTACCCCCAGGGGTCACTAGTTCCAACATACCCACTGGGGAAGGAACACTGTGACACAGCCCCAACCCAGGGGTGGGGGCTGCAGGGGCCTCTCCAGCCTGCAAACAGCCCCACACAGTGCAGGACGTAGTCCATGTTCATGGAATTGGAACAGGCAAGGCTGAGCTGTTAACATGCTTCCCATCACACAGTGGTTCTTTAGTCTACATCAGAATGACCTGAGGGCTTGTTAAAACCAACAAAAAAAGTGTTGTACTATCCTCTGCTCCCAGGTTCTGGCTCAGTAGGTCTGGGTGGGACCAAGAATATGCATTTCTAGCAAGTTCCCAGATGCTGAGGCTGAGGCTGTCGGCGGACTGACCGCACACGGATGACCACGATTAGAATCATTTGATCTCCAGGATGCCGGTCCTCCAAACAGGAGCTCATCCCAGGTTCTACCTCATACATTTGAATATATTTAAATATGCATTAAATATTTAATATTTAAATATGCACTCCCTGGCATTGTGGTATAGCCTATGGAATCCCAAGGGGTTGTGGAACTGGTTTTATAACTTTTTTTTTTTTTTTTTTAAGATTTGTTTATTTATTTATCCCCACCCACCCCCCATTGTTTTTGCACTCACTGTCTGCTCTCTGTGTCCTTCTGTGTGTGCTTGTCGATCCTGGGAACTTCCAGAGTGGGAGAGAGGCGCTCAATCTCTTGCTCCACCTTAGCTCTTTGGTCTGTTGTGTCTCTTACTGTTTCTCCTCTGTATCTCTTTTTGTTGTGTCATCTTGCTGTGCCAGCTTTCCGTGCGAACCAGCTCTCCACGTGGGCCAGCACTCCTTCATGGGCCAGCACTCCTGCAGGAGCCAGCATTCCACGTGGGCCAGCTCTCTGCTTGGGCAGCTCACCTCGTGGGCCAGCTTGCCTTACCAGGAGGCCCTGGGAATCGAACCCTGGACCTCCCATATAGTAGATGGGACTCCAATTGCTTGAGCCACATCCGCTCTCCCTATAACTGGTTTTGCTTCATGATTTTGGGGGTCAGGGAAGGGGGAGAGTAAGCATTCGGGCAGAGACCTGTTTTTAATGGCAAATCCCCTTCATTAGAGTGGATTCTCATCCTTTGTCATTGCACTTTTATAGCACCTTGTGTTATCCTAACTTCTAGATTACCCTGTTCTCTAACACCACTGCTTTGGCTGATACTGCTCATGGATAGATTCATTAACTTTTTTTTAATAAAATGGTTTAATGTATATCCAAAAAACAAGAGGGACCCTTCCCTGCTCAGGGGAAGGAAGTGTGATCGGGTAAGGAGCCCCTGGGAACTGAGCACGGTTCAGCCAGCACATTAAAAGAGCGTAGGGCTAAGTGTAGTCACTTCTCATTCCCACCAATCTGAAAGAGGAACTTCAGTTTCTCTCTACCTTGGCATACCTGATGGTTTCACTCTTCCCTTGAGACCTCAGGATGGAAAACAGGGAAATAGCCCTGTGGCCACTTTCTCCCAAAGTGGAGCCAGGAAATCCAGCCTTGAGCATAACCCCCTCAGCCCCCCAGTGATACTCTGAATAGCTGCCAGCAGAAGAGAGCTACAGCAGCCTAGTTTTTGCAGGGAGCCAGCAGAGTTTTGAAAGTCTGTAGGAAAGTGGTTGGAGTGGACATTTTGATTTGGGTGCTTTTTAGCTAACTATAAAGTGTGTTGTTACCACTCATTTCGAACTGTAAAATCTTCATGCACTTTTTAAGGAACAGTGTTGAGCTTTTGAAGTTCCTGCAGTTGAATGATAATGCCTTAGTTGGGATGTTCCAGAACAATCGATTTTAGCTAAATTACATGATTCAGATAAATGCTACTCGGACCATCCACATAGTAACACACCTTCCCTTGTTCAAGGGAGAGTTTCACAGCTATTGAATAACGCATGGAAGTTTTGTTTTTTGGGGTTTCTTTTTTTTTTTTTTTTTGAGGTACCAGGGCCAGGGATTGAACCTGAGACCTCATACATGGGAAGCTGATGCTCAACCACTGAACCATTTTGGGTCTCCTGAGTTGGTTTTCTCATTTGCTTGTTGTTTGTATTTTGTTTTGTTTTTAGGAGGCACCAGGAACCGAACCCAGGACCTCCCATGTGGGAAGCAGGCACTCAACCATTTGAGCCACATCTGCTCCCCTGAGTTTTAATCAAACCATGTGAATTCACAAACACCTGTTGCACCCCTTACATTTTTTTGATACACAGTAACTGTTGGAGATAGTCGGAAAGCACCAGATGCTAATTTTCACCTCCTTCAACAATAGATGCTGAGTAAGTAAAAAAAATCTCTGGCTCTCTTAACATGGTAATGATGGCTTTCCATTTAATTCAACCTTTCAATTAAATGTTGGTAGTAGTTTTACAATTATGTTTGGAACAAATTTTACACAGACCTTGAGTCTCTATAAATGTCTCTTACAGGAACATTTAAAATCCTTTGCCATGAACTTTGAAAAAGGGGTTCTGTCAAAGCAAATCCACTTTAAAAGACTATCTCTAAACCTCTCCTAAGTCATAGCTAGCCCATGGGAACTTTCTAGAGGCTTCCTTTTTTTCTTCATCAGTCCCCAAAATAGTAGAGACTATATTTAGTGGCTGGTACTTAATGAGTCCTTGATAACTGTCTTTTGAAATGAAAAGACAACACTTTTATTTAGGTAGAGAGGGCCTAAATAAATTGAAGTTTACCCAGTACCAGCTACAAATGAGGGCATAAGTCTAATTGCTAGAAGCTTAAACTTCAGACAATGGTCTTTATAGCATTGTGTTTTTCTGTTTAATTTCATTTACTTAATTATTGAACAGCAAATACATTCTCCTAGTTCAAAGACAGTCGGAAGTTCCTCTCCCCATTTGCCCAGACTTTCTTCCACAACTCCCCCTGAAGTAACTGCTGTTACTTCTTTATTGTGGATCTTCCCAGAGTTTCTTTATGCATATATAAGTACAAATACCTACATGTCCTTAATATTTATCCCAATTTTTGCCCAAATGGTAGTCTTCTCCATGATCTGTCTTGTGCCTTGCTTTTTTCACTCAGTGGTGTGCCCTGTGGCTCTTTCCTTGTCAGAATTCCAATGTTTCCTTGTCAGAGTTCCAATGTTTGTTTCAGTTTGCTATATGCTGCCAATGCAAAAATACCAAAAATGTATTGGCTTTTATAATGGGGATTTAGTAGGGTAAAATCTTACAGTTCCAAAGCTGTGAAAATGTCCAAATCAGCATCATCAGAAATGCTGTCTCACTGCTGGTGATCCTAGAGTCCTGCCAGGTGGCAAGGCACAATGGCAGCTCTCTGTCTGGGTCTCTGCCTTCTCCTCCAGGCTGCTTTCTCCCCGAGCTCAGCCTTGGGCAATCAAGCACTTGACAGGGTTTGTCTTCTCAGCTTTGAGCCGCTCCTTGGGCTGAGCCTCTCAGGCACCTCTGTGCTCTGCTGATTTAGAGCATACACGGCCTCTGGCCTCTGGGGCTCTCAGCCTCTCGGGGGAAGTGGGGGTCGGTTTCTTTGTCTTTCTGTGCCTGCAGGTGATCTGGGGTCCTTTCTCACATGACAGATTCAGAATGTCAGTTGTCTTTCTCTATGTGTTTCTGCTTCCAGTTCTCAGTTTATATAAGACCCAGCAAGAGGGCAGAGGCAGATTCAGAACCATCCTCAGCCATGGGAGGCCTCCAGGCCTATGGATGTACCATGTAAGGAGAAGGGCTCGAGGGAACACTGGGCAGAACCCTAAAGCACCTGCAGCACTCCCCCCTGCCCCCCAGGATGACAATTTCACCCCCACCAAGGACAGCTGCCACCACTCCCCTCACCCCAGGATGGCTCAAGCCTGCCCAGCTCCAGGTAACCAAACCTGGTGGCATCCCCTCTGCCATCCACCAAGCAAGTAACTTCATTTGAGCTATGCCGCCTGCATTAATGATACTTCACAGGTCAAGAGGGAAAATGGGAGTCCAGGAAGAAGGAGGGTGTCCAGACAGGCAAAAAGGAAGCAGGGAAAGGAAACGCAGCCCCTCCTCGGGCCAGCACTGCTTCCCTCTCCCACTTGCATCAGCCCCGTTGAACATTCTCAGGTTTCTCTAAAAATACTCCATGTATACCACATTTGACAGTGCTGTATTTTCGTTGCCATTGCATGGCCAACGCATAAGGCATTTTTCTATATATCATTCTCTTTTTAGAATGTTTTTTCCCTTAGGATTGAAAAAATCATCTTGTCACTTTTTTGAGTGCATTATATATTTTGATTATATCCTCACCATGGTAGGGTCTTTACACTAAAGCCGACTCCTGGGAGGAAAGCCAGTCCAAACTGATAAAAATGTGGAACCCTATAATCTTGTTAGGAAAGATTAACTCACCATAGCTTTGAGATACAAAGCATAATTCAAATGAGGCTCCTGAAGCCAAGGAAAAGATTTAGGAGACTAACATGCAAATTGCCTGAGATATGTTCTTTGTGTGCAGGAAGACTGCCACTGCTATCCCATTTCCATTCTCCAATTTGCCTGACAAAGCTTTTCCCATAAATAATGCAAAGATGTACTTCAGCCAAGGCACTAAATTAGACATTAGACTTTTTACACAATGGGACTAGCCCAACATTCACGTGCATGTGGCATCTTTGGTCTATGGATTATTTCAGGTCCAAACTTGGCTGTTGTCTTGTTTCCCCTTCTTTTGTGTGCTGCACACACACTTCTTATCCCAACCACGTTTTTTAACAGTGAATTCTTTGTGGGCTCAATAGAAGTCACCCCCCTTTCCTTCAGGTGGAGATCACAGTGCCACTCATTTAGGTTCCACTGGTTACATTTAAGAGACGTTGTTTTAAAAACATCTTTGTTATGCTTTAATTTGCTTCTGTAAAATTCATCTTTTCTAATTGTACAATTCAGTAGTAAATTTACAGAATTGCGCTGCCTTTCCCACCATCTAATTTGAGAACATTTCCATCATCCCACAAAGAGCTCTCTTGCACATCTGCAATCAATTCCCACTCCTGCCCTCAGCCCCAGGCCATTTGCTCTGCCTTCTGCTTTCTGTCTCTCTAGGTTTGACATTTCATATAAAATGTGGTGTTTTGCTTCTCTCACTTGGAGAATGTTTCTGAAGCTTATCTGTGTTGTAGCACGCATCAGGACTTCATTCCTTTTTACGGCTGAATAATATTCCACTGTACGGATGTAACCATGTTTTGTTTATGCATTTGCCTGTTGATGGACATTTGAGTTGTTTCCAGTTTCTTACTATTATGAATAGAGCTGCTATAAATATTTAGGTACAATTCTTTATGTGGATGTATGTTTTCATTTTTCTTGGGTATAAACCTAAGTGTGGAATTGCTGGATCATTTATGTTACAATTTATGTTTATCTTTTTAAGAAACTAAGAAACTTGGGAAGTATTTTCCGACATAATCGCACCATTTTACCTTCCCATCCCCAGTGGATGAGTGTTCCAGTTTCTCCGCAACATGGCCAGCACTTGTTATCATCTGTTTTTGTAGTGTGATTGTTGTTATGTCATTCTAGTGGGTGTGGAGTGAGAACCATTGACTTTTAAGGTTACCTCAAGAAAACACTACTTAATGAAAGGATTGAGGTTCCAGGGTAAGTTCCATGACCGGTTTATTAATTTCCCACTAAATGTTCTTTGTTTATTCATTCATACATCAACAAATGTTTATTGAACATGGCCTGATTGCTGATTTAGTGGGAAACTCCATCCCGACTCGCTCAGGAGGAAGATTATTAGACAAGAAATATTGGCGTAACAGGACACATCTTTCTAAGAAGACATTATTTGCTGTGTTAACTGATGACTCATGCTGCCTTACTAATCAGGTCCCTGCATTGACAAGTGACAAAAGAGTGCGTGGCTTGGGCACACTGGGGGTGTGAACTGGCTAGAACTGGCTGGATGTTTTTCTTCAGAGGCAGAGCTATGCCTGTATCTGAAGCTCTCAACTGAAGAACACTTTAGCAAGGGCTCAGACCCCCAAACAATCTGTAGCTATAATTCAGAAGCCTGTGGATATATGTATGGAGAAAAACTCACATGCTTGTTTTAATTAGCATCTAACTAAAATTTAGCCTTACCTCCTATTGTTAATGTAGGAAAAAGTAAACCAAGGTAGTGTTAATACTACTCATGGCTGGGCAATTGGAATGTCCAATTATTTTCATATCACATTGTGGCTATTGCAAATATCTCAAAAGAGTATTCACTCGTCACTGCTTCAAAATTCCAGCCTTTCTAATCCCTGCTACAGAATCTTGTGACTGAGAGAATTAATTAATACAGAAGCACATATATCATGATTTTGCTGTTTAAATAATGTGATAACTGAATAACCACAAAATATATTTGGAGAGGCAAGAGGCCCCGAATTGCCAAAGATATATTGAAAAAGAAAAATGAAGTTGGAGGTATCACATTACCTGACTTTAAAACATACTACAAAGCTACAGTGATCAAAACTGTGTGGTATTGGCACAAGGATAGACCTATTGACCAATGGAACCGGATTGAGAGTTCTGATATAGATCCTCACATATACAGTCATCTGATATTTGACAAGGCCACGAAACCCACTCAGTTGGGAGAGAGTGGCCTCTTTAACAAGTGGTGCTTGGAGAACTGGATATCCATATCCAAAAGAATGAGAGAAGAATACCATCTCACAAAAATCAACTCAAGGTGGATCAAAGATCTAAATATAAGAGCCAAAACCATAAAAACCTTGGAAGATAATGTAGGGAAGCATCTACAGGACCTTGTAATAGGAAATGGTTTCATGAACTTCACAGCCAAAGCACGAGCAGCAAGAGAAAAAATTGATAAATGGGATCTCCTCAAAATTAAAAACTTCTGCACCTCTAAGGATGTTATTAAGAAAATAAAAAGGCAACCTACCCAATGGGAAAAAATATTCGGCAACCATATATCTGATAGGAGCCTAATATCCTGCATATATAAAGAAATCCTTCACCTCGAAAATAAAAGGACAAACAACCCATATAAAAAATGGGCAAGTGACCTGAAAAGACACTTTTCCAAGGAAGAAATACAAATGGATAAAAAGCACATGAAAAAATGCTCAACATCACTTACTATCAGGGGAATGCAAATCAAAACTACAATGAGATACCATCTTACACCCATCAGAATGGCAGCTATTAAAAAAACAGGAGACACTAAATGTTGGAGAGGATGTGGAGGAATAGGAACCCTCATCCACTGCTGGTGGGACTGCGGTATGGTCCAGCCACTGTGGAGGACAGTTTGGCGGTTCCTCAGAAAACTAGCAATAGATCTTCCGTATGATCCAGCAATTCCACTGCTGGGTATATACCCAGAAGAACTGAAAACAAAAATACAAACAGATATATGCACACCAATGTTCATAGCGGCATTGTTCACCATTGCCAAAAGTTGGAATCAGCCCTGGTGCCCATCAACAGACAAATGGATAAGCAAAATGTGGTACATACATACAATGGAATATTACTCAGCTGTAAGAAGGAACAAAGTGCTAACACATGGAATAACGTGGATGAATCTTGAAGACCTTATGTTGAGTGAAGCAAGCCAGGCACTGAAGGATGAACAATATATGACCTCACTGATCTGAACTGAGGAAAGTGAGCAGTCTCTGAGAACCATTGTCTGAAAGATAGGTTAACAAAGGAGAGTAAGAGAAGAGCAAGCTTTGAGCCATCACCCATATGGACATAATCTATGGTAAAGGGATAGAGTGGGGTTGCATGTTGGGGGATGGGGCAGATGAGTGGTGGTGTTCCTGGGTTTGGTGGTGCAGCACTGGGGGGTGGGTGGATTAGGAAGGGCTGGTTCAAATCCCCAGGGCATGTAAATGTGAATCTTGACATTCCATGGGTTGGGAGAGGGGGGTATCACGGGCCTTGGGGGACTGGGGAGAAGGGAACAGTCAAGATCTAATGGGTTGTTTGGTGGTCATGGGGAAGGTTTTTCATTAGCTTACAGTAATGGACACAGGACATGGTAAATATCATCAAAATTATTCTGTATCATCTAAATTGTAAACTATACTGTAAATCACTGACAATGTTTAGTTGCTATATTTTGCTATCTGCATAACAGTTATAACAATGCTAACAACCAAAAAAA